>PVIC010028383.1:0-23244 GCA_004025085.1 Thryonomys swinderianus
TACCTTTAGTACATGTCTGCAATACATAATGTTTGCATTCCTTCCATGGAATTGGTACACAGAACATAATTTCTTCTCTTACTCCCCTTTTCCCTCCCTTCCTTCCACGTCTTGGTTTCTTTTCCCTTTGAGAAGATCTGTCCGCCTACTTCCTATTATCTGGATTTTATTTTACCCTATATTTTGCGTTCTTCACATATGAGAAACTGTGGGATATTTAAGCTTGTGTGTCCGATTTATTTCATTTAACACAATGAAATCAAGGCAAATCCATTTTCCTTCAAAAATCTAATTTGTCTTTATGCTCATTATATATTGATAATTTTTTATTAAAACATTTTGTTAGTCCTTATACTCTGGATATTTGCCTTTTATCAAACACATGATTTACAAAGTTATCCTCTCAGTTTATGACTCCTAAGATTCTGATGACATCTAGTTTACATTGTTCATCCTAATTTTTCTTTTAAACGTATTTCTACTATATTTTACTTATGTATTACTTTCTAAACTAAATCATAAAATGTAAAATAATTGGGAGATAAACTGAAAATTTTCTACTGGAAGTTTTATGCTTTAAAGTTTATCTTCAGGTCAACATACATTCTAAGTTATTTTTAATATTTATCGAGTGGTACAAATGAAAGTTCTCTGTTTTGCATATTTAGAAAAATCTTCAGGACCACTTGTTGAAAGAAATGGACCTTTCTTTACTAAATTGTACTTGTATCTAAAAATGTCACAATCAGTTGTCAATGTATGTGTGAGTCCAATTCGAACTCTCCAGTCTGTTCCTCTGATCTGTTTATCTTTAATGCCAGTACCACGACATATTAATAGTTATGTCTTTTTTTTTTTTGAGACAGGTCTTGTTTTGTAGTTCAGACTGGCCCTGAGCTCACTATGTAGCCCAGACAAGCTTTGAATTCAGCAGTCCTCCTGGCTCTGTCTCCTGAGTGCTGGGATAACAGGTGTGAGCCACCATGCCCAGCACTGTGGTGTGTGGTACTGATTGCCGGTGGGCATGAGTCACCACTCCCGGTATTGTGGTATATGGTTACTGGGGATCACACTCAGGACCTTACCCTTGTTAGGCAGGCACTGGAACTACTAAGTTAAATCTCCATCCCTAATAATTATTTCTTTATAATAATTATCTTTTAAAAGAGTATTCTTGATCTTCCAATATTGTTCCTGATTTTTCTATAAAATAGAGTATTACTCTGCCATAAAGAATGATGTTTGAGTCATTTATATTCAATTGGCTGTATCTTCAGGTCATACTTATAAGTGAAATAAATAGGTCACAGACCTATAAATATCATATCTTTTCTCTGGTACGAGAGACTGAAGATGTGAATTAGCTTTAGATTATATGGTAAATATTGTGAAATAGAAAATTTTCAAAGGGAAATGGGGTGTAGGAATAAGTAACAAAGGGAAGAAACATATAATGGTGATAAAAAGGGGAAACAAAGCTTATGTATATAAGGGCAGGGGGTTGTAGGGCAGGTGGGGGAATGGGAAAAGTGAGAATTAAATTGTGTCATATGCTGGTACAGATTCTTAAATAAAAATTCTTTTTTATTCTAGATCTTTTGTATTCTATATGAATTTTATAACTGTATTGTAATTTTACAGGAATATACATTATAAGTTTGACAAAAATTAAAATTGACTTCTAGATTAAATGAGAAAAAAGTATGTTTTCATTATATCGAGTCTTTGCTCCATGAACATATGAGTCTTCATTGATTTATCTTTTCTCAATTTTCTTAGTAATATTTTTTGCATCAGACTAGAGATCTAACATATGTTTTCAGCTTCATCTCTTAAGTAATTCATATTATTTATTCTATTGTAAACATCATATTTATTTTTTAATTTCAATTTTCATTTGTTTCAGATTACAAACATAAAGCTTTTTATATAATGACACTGTTTTCTACAGATTTAAGAAACACAGCAGTTTTAGCAGCTGAGTTATAATTTTCATATGATTTTTCTTTATAAGTGATCTGGCCATGTAGAAATAAAAAAACTCTAAGTTTAGAATTAAATGTGGAGTATCTTTCATCTCTCCCTTATCTCCTCTCTCACCAACCAGAAACTGTTGTACAATGTTGAAAATAAATCGAGAGGTCAGAAGTACTTCTTGCTTGTATAATAGAGGAATCAGTCAGATAGCTGATGGGATTCCTTTGTTGGTGTGCTATCTTGAGATGAGGATGTCTTCTATTTCTAGTTTGCTGGGATTTGCAAATCATTGGTGGAATCTTAACTTTGTCAAAGTTGTTTCTCTGTCTAGTGAGATAACCATATATTTTATAACATTGGTTTGTTAATCTGTGAATTACATGCATCTTTGAAAGTTAAATGGAATTCAAATGTGCATGGATTTCTGAAGTAAGCCTCTGGAATAGTTACTTTCTCTGTTGTTGAGACAAAATACCTGACACCCAAAGTTAAAGAGAAAAAGATTTATTGAACTCACAGTTATTAGAAGTTTCAGTCCATAATCAACTGGCTCCATGGTAGAGCAGCACATGGCAGAGGGTGTCACAGAGGAGAAACAGTTCATTGTACCCACGCAGTACCAAAAGCAAAATGGGTCCTTATGAGGGTCTTTCTTCCCCTTGTATTTTAGGCTCCAGGGACTAGGGGATTGTCACCCAATCAGTGAATTGATTTAGTAATCATTCACCCTTAATCCAAGCATCATGTACTCTAGATTCAGCCACCTCTGGAAAAAAAAAAAAAAACACTTAACCATAACAGCCTCATAATAATGGATCACCTGTACATGTATTGCATTTCAGTTGCAAAATTTTTGAAAAAGATCTTTAAGTTTCTCTTTGTGAGAGATATTGCTCAACCAATTTTTTAAAATAAGTTTCTTGTCTTTATTTGTACTATTGAGGTAATGGCAACATCCTACACTATGTTGGGAAGATTCTCTTGTCTCCAATTTTCTACAATAGTTTATATCAAATTAACATCATTTCTTCCTCAGTCACTTCATAGAATTTACCAGGAAAGTCATCCACTTTTAATTGAGGTTCTGAGATTTTTGTATTTGGCTCTTTGTAAGGAGACTAAACTACAAGTTCAGGATCTTAAGTTTGTGTGGAGCTATTTATATTTTAAAATTTATTCTTAAATGAGCTTTTGTGGTTTTTGTCTTTCTATAAATGTGTCCTATGTACATATGTTTCTGTATTCACACAGATCTCCTCACAATATTTCCTAATTATTCTTTTACTGCTTGAAAAATGTGTGGACTTTTGACCTCTTTCAATTCAGATTTTGCCAGTTTGTGTCCTTTATCTTTCTTCCTGTCCATCCTGGATGGATTCCTACTAACTTTATTGATCTCAGCTGAACCAGCTTCTAGTTTCATTTTTCTGTCATATTTTTTCTGTTTCATTGAATAATACTCTAATCTTTATTTTCTTTCATTCTGATCTATTTACTTAACTTCCTTCTCCTTCTCTGAATAGAAACATATAATTGATTTGAGATCTTTCTTGTTTTATAATAAAAAATTGAGTTTGTTTTAGCGACAAATCTTTGAATATGTGGAATTCCTTTATTACTGCATTCAAAATACTTTTAATTTTCCAGCACTACATTCCTTTTATGCATGTGTTACTTTGAAGCTAAATACTTGGGATTTATCCGATGACTTTTCTATTCATTTTTCCATAATTTCACTGTGGTTTGAGAAAAAAAAAACATTTTATGAAATGTTTAGAACTCACTGAGACATGTTTTGTATTCCAGAAAATGAAGTAATGTACCTAATTTGTATTCTGCTATTAGGTGGGATAGCTGTGAGACATATAATTTGTCAAGTTAGTTGCTGTCTGTATTCTTATTGTTTTTCTGTTCACTTCTAATTATTGTTGAAAGATGAGACTCTAAATTTCTAAATTCTGCTTTGACAAGTTCTGTTTAAAGTAACATCAGTATTTACTTCATGTATTACAAGGCTTGGTTTTAGCTGCATAATTTAAGATATTATAGCATTCTCTGGATGAATACACCTTTTTAACACTATGAAATAAACTTATTTATCACTACTGATAATTGTAACCCTGAAAAACATTTAAACTCACCTTTATAGAAATATTTTAACTTTTCTTTGATTAGTGTTAACTTAGAATATTATTATTCAATGTTTTGCTTCTGCCCTATATTCATCTCCAAATTTAAAATGGGCTTATCATGAATTTTTATGCCCCTTTACTGAACCTAAAGAAAATCTGGCTTTTAATTGGAGAGCTAGATCACTTTCTTATTTAATATGACTATTGATATCATAACCTTCAATCCACTATCTTCCTCTTTATTTTATATTTAAGTCGTTCTTCGCTCCATTTCTTCTTTTTTATTCTCTCTTTCAAGATAGTTGTATAACAGTTCTCTTCCTTTTTTCTTCCTGTTAACCTCCAAGCCAGAGTTCTTCATTTGACTATTTTAATAGTCACGTTAGGATGTATTATATGTTGTGCAGGTGAAGACTATCGACTTTGGAAGGTATTATGCACTACCTAACAGTAGGGCACATTTGCAATTCTAGAGCCTTAAGCAGAAATATATTTTATGTTTAGTACTTTCAGCTTTTCACCCCCAGTCTTTACACTATTAGTTTCATTCTCACTGTAACTTTTAAGCATTATGTCCCATAATCCATTTTTTACAAATTTTACCTACTAATTTTAAATAATGCTTTCTTACACCTTCATGATTACTTATGAAATTCACATGTTATCATATGCCTTTTGCTTGAAGGTTCTTTCAATATCTCTTTTAATATGGTCTCTTAATGATTCAACTTTCATAAATTTCCAGACTTTCCTGTCATTTATTAAAGTGATTCACTAAACTACAATCTTAGGTTTCAGCCTTTTCTTTTAATACATTAAAGGTTTTAGTGTTTTCTTATGTTGCATGATTTATTTCTTAACTTTGTTCTTTGCTATGTGATTTATTTTCTCTCAAGCTATATTTAAGATTTTGCTCTTTAATACTAGCTTTGAGCAAAACCTTATTATGTGTGTCTTTTGTGTAGTTTCTTTATATTTTCTGTGTTTGGGTTCATTTACGTTTCTGGCCCTGGCTTCCACACTTTTGTCAAATTGGATAATTTTGGCCATTATACTTTCCAACACTCTTGTTTTTCTCTCCTTTGTTACTCTTTGTCCTTAGAGGAATGAGATTATAACTTTTTCCAAAACTCACTGATGCTCAGGTCAATCATCTTAGTCTTTTTTCTTCCTGCCATATATTTTATAGCTTAGATCACCATAACAATGGGGAAAGTGCTCCTGGCAGAAAGCCTGTGATGGGGAACCCACCCTATGTACCCCTTCCTCCCAAGGGACGCCTCCTCTAGTGCCTGTGGCCATCTGGTACCTGAAACAGTTACTGTTTGCATTTTGTCTTAGTTTAGATTTTTATGGTGTTGGACTAAGTTTATTAGCTAAAATCGTTTACAACTTATATCAGAAGTATTCCTCTCATTTTTATTTTTTGAGACAGGGTCTCGCTTTGTAGTTTAGGCTGGCCCTGAGCTCACTATGTAGCCCAGGCAAGCCTCGAACTCAGCAATCCTCCTGTCTCTGCCTCCCGAGTGCTGGGATTACAGGTGTGAGCCACCACTTCCGGCTCCTCTCATTTTTTTATTCAATTGAATTCTTTATTGGTACATTTTACATACAACTCACAATCACACTCAACACTGGGGAATTTGTACCGGTGTATGACAGGTGTTAATTCTCATTTTTACCCATATCCCTACCTACCCTACAAACCCCCACCCCCTATATATCCATGTGCTTTCGTTTTCTTTCCAAATCACATTTATTTTTTCTCCTCATTTCTTTCCCCTACCACATCCCCTTTGAATATTTCCTATTTCACAAAATCTATCATCCATTTTTGACATATAACATGGGTTCTAGTCATAGATTGAGAGCCCCCTAGTGTACAGAGTCATGCACTATACTTCCATATAAGTATATTGTTTCAATAGAATAGCATTAAATGATTATCCCTTCATAATATAATTTTAATGAGCTTTTAAAGAATGAGATAGATGACAAGAACAGGACATGAATTTCAAGACCAGGTGAGCTCCAGCGCTGTTAACAAGTGTCATTTCCATTGCACTGTTTTAAATTCAGAGATACACATGCAGTACAAAGTCTATAGGGAGAAATACAGGTTCTAGTTTTCAATAATTTCTTTAAAATGCATTTGATGTCATCTAGCGTTTTTGATCTTTACTCAAACACATGTGGGCCACATAATCATGACATGTGTCTTGCTCTTTGGGAATTGGTGTAAAACCCATCTTAAGTTTTTCTCACGCCTACCCCTCCCAGCCCCCCAGACCCTTCCAAATCTGTGTCCCTTTCCTGTTCGCAGAAGCTACATTTTCACTCCTCTCTACTTTCTCACCTCTCTACCTCTCCTCTTTCACACTCATTCCATCTTTTGACCCTCTTCTAATTTAAGAGTTTCCTATTTCTATTAATTTTTCTATTTATGCTTTTAATTCTATTGTTGTTTTCTCATATAAGAGAAACTATGAGATATTTAAACATGCATGGTTAATTTATGTCACTTAATAGTATGATCTCTGAGTGCGTCCACTTGTCTCATGTTTTATCACTTTTTATGACAGAGTAATAATCCATTTTGTAAAAATACCATTTGCTCTTTATCCATTCATTTGTTAATGAGCTCTAGGCTGTTTCTAAGATTTAACTGTTGTGAATTATACTGGTAGAGACATAACTGTGCATGTATCACTGTCACAGGATGACTTTGACTCTTTCAGGAAGATATTAGGGGGGACAGCTGGGTCAATAGGAATTTCCAGATTTTTCAGGGGTCTTCATACGCTGTGTCCACAGTGGGTGGACTAGCGTCCATTCCCACCGGCGGTGTGGAACTCTCCCTTTCCCTCGAAGCCTTGTGAGAGTCTTTTATTATTTGAGTTCTTGGTGATAGTCATTATTTCTGGAGTAAAATGTATCTCAGTGTTGATTTAATTTTCCTTCCTCTAATTTCTGGAGATGTGAATCATTTTTTCTTTTATTCCGGCAGCCTGTGCTTCTTGTTCTGGGAGATGTCTTGTATTACTTTGGGGTGCATCTAACTTTTTGTATTTTCTAGACGTAATCTGCCTAGCGAGGAGCTGACAAAAGTTTTTCTCGTTCTGTAGCGTGTCTCCTCACTCTGACGGTTGTTTTCTTTGATAAGTTCCCATTTGTTGATTCTTAGTGTTATTTTTTGTGTCATAGAGTTTCTTTTCAGAAAGCTCTTGTATATCCCCATGTTTTCAAGGGTTCTTCCTACTCTATAATATTTTTGAACTTAGCTAATATGAAGATAATAGGTGAGATTGTACTTGCCTTGATACAGTCTGCCGAAACTCTGCGTCTCCGCCCAGTGGTAAGCTGCTCACGGAGAACACTGGGCGTGAAAGGAAGCACAGAGCACGGCAACTGACCAAAGGGACAGTACTTGACAGGGTGGATATACATTTTCACATGTGAGTAAACTGGCGTGTGCATATCGGGTTCACCAGATCCAGGGAATATTTTACTGAAAATTTTCATAAAAGAAACCCTCTTAACATGTTCTATATATAAATAATTCGCGACTTGTGTATTTGTGTAATGAATGTTATGCTGGGACAGTTACAGTGTAGTCCCCCCCCCCCCCAGCTGTTAGACATTTTGGGCGACATGTAGAGAGCCCAGTAATTAGCCTAGAAGAGTTCCGATTTCCGGTCTCCTTACTGCATCTTCTCCACTAGATGGCGACATACGCCCACTTGCTATCTAAGCACAGCGCTGGGAAGCGGCTTCAGGAAGCTGCACCCCGAACCCTGAGGCCGGGTCGCGCCCTCGGGCGCCATCAGCCCTTAGAGCATCTACTGTGTGTCGCCCTGGATGCCAGGGATCCAGCGACGATTGGCACACCGTACCGGCCCGCCGCGTTCGCAGCTCGTGGACGAATATGGAATTTAGAATTAAAATCCGAAGTGGAAAGAACCGTGATGCGAAGCCGCTCTGAGAGCTCCTGGCTTGAGGCACTTCTGCCACCTGGTGTTTTCTTTCCTTAGTACAGGTTTCAAAGACAAAACATGTGGGAAGTTTCACCACAGGAAGGTTGACGTCTAAACAGGGAACGTCACTCCTCAAACACTAGTTCGATGTGTGACTGCCACAGGGACAGACCAAGATCCTAGCGGCTCCCACGGGAAGCAAACGACGCGTCCCTCCTAAGACCTTAGCCCATCGGCTCGGGAGACGCGTGGACGAGTCTCCGTCACATGGGAAACGCTGGCCTCAGACAGCCAGGCAGCTTCGGGGGGGGGGGACTGTTGGCCCCCAGTTGGAGCAATCGAGGGGCTCTTCATCTAAAGGCCACCACGCAGAGGAGCGTTTCAGAGCAGGCGAGGTGCCAGTAAGGCAGGGCACCCGGGAACTCCGGGCAGAAGGCACAACTGAGAAGAGCACTGCAGTGATGTAAGGCCCCGGCCTGTCTCTCCAGGCCGCTCTCTAGTTGTGACGGTGCCGTTCAGTGCGTTCTCGGGGGTCAGGCCACTTCGGCGGACGCTATCTCTCTTCCCGTTTGAGGAGCTGATCTGACTTGCATAGTCCCTGTCTCTCATGTTGAGGACACAGTAAGATGGAGGGACGGGAGCCCTGCCATCCTGGCTAATGTAAGATCCGCTTAGCAGTTGCTGTGGCCTGAATTATGATCGCCACCACCGAATCCTCCTGCTGGAGTCCTCCTTCCTGGGACCGCAGTCTGGGACTGTATTTGGAGAAATAAAGAGATGACTGGTTCACAGTGAGACCGCGAGGGCGGGCCTTCCCCCACCTCACCGGCGGCCTTCATGCGGGGTGGGGGGGGGTGACACCTGCAATGCACTTGTGCCGAGGAAAGGATGTGTGGCTGCAGTCAGGAGGTGACGTTGTGCGAGCTGAGGCGAGGTTCGCGAAGAAACTCAGGCTGCCAGTGCCTTGACCTCACACTTCCGGCCTCCAATGTCATAAGAAAATAAACTTCTATGTATAAGTCACCCAGGCTCAGGCATTTTGTTACAGCAGTTCTGGTGCATTTGTGTGTTTGTTTATTCATAGTTTTATAGCTCTTGTTATGGCAAATTTTACAAGTGAAACAAGCTTGGAAAACAATCTGGAACTAAAACCGCGATGGGAGCTTTATATTCGACCGGTTATTAAGAAACTATTAAAAAGTTATGAACATGGCCAGAGGGTTAGCTCAGTGGTTCTGGCACCTGCCTCGAAAGCGCAAGGTCCTGAGTTCGATCCCTGGTAACCACACACAATGCTGGGTGTGGAGACTCACGCCCATTAGCAATCACTACCACTTACCACAGTGCCGGGCATGGTGGCTCACGCCTGTAATCTCAGCACTAGGGAGGCAGAGGCAGGAGGATTGCTGAGTTCCAGGCTTGCCTGGGCTATATAGTGAGCTCAGAGCCAGCCTGAACTACAAAGCCAGACCCTGTCTCAAAAAAAAAAAGGTTATGAACAGCAGCAAAGCGTACACTTGCTGACACTCAACCAGCAGCTCGAACCTCTAAGAGCAAAGTTGTGGCAGAAGAAGTGATACTGTGGAAGCTTGGAAGACATGAAGCAGTTAAAGTCCCGGAGCTCTGTCTGGATCAGCCTTCAGCAAGTCACCCCAGGTTCCCATCTCAGGTCCGCTGGCATTTTACAAAGGCGTTTGACCTCAGGGGCAGACATTTCATTCCACTCTTGTGGCTGCTGGTGCTTTCTTCCATTCGATTTCTGCTGATCAAATAAGAGAACTGTTGAAAAAACGATGCAGGCTTTACAGAATGCCAGCTTTTACAGCTTTACAGATCCTCCCAGCTTTTCATTTGGTAAGAAAGTAAAAGGCTGTGGATTCTAATCCCATGAACTAGCAGCTGCCCAACAAAGGACGACTTCACAGTATATGTACTAAAGATCGTTCTTATATCCTTTCCTGGTCTCTAAAACCACGTAGACTGAAATCCTCTTTAGTGTTTACTTGTACAGAGTTGCACAGTTTTATAAAATTTAATTGGCATAAGGCCAGGGATTTAGCTCACTGGTTCCAGCATCTGCCCTGCAAGTGCAAGGTTCTGAGTTCAATCCCCAGTAACCACATACCACAATGCCAAGCATGGTGACTCACGCCCACTAGCAATCAGTACCACATACCACAATTCTGGGCATGGTGGCTCACACCTGTAATCCCAGCACTCGGAAGGCAGAGGCAGGAGAATTGCTGAGTTCGAGGCTTGCCTGGGCTATGTAGTGAGCTCAGGGCCAGCCTGAACTACAAAGCCAGACCCTGTCTCAATAAATGAATGAATGAATGAATGAATGAATGAATGAATGAATGAATGAATGAATTAGTGAGTGAGTGAATAAATAAATAAAAATTGGCATAAACGGAGGAAAAGTAAAAGATCAAAATAAGCATTCAGCATATTCTAAAAAATATTTAAATCAGAATTAAGCTTATGATCTTAAGCAATTTGATTATGTTTTTCTCTTTCTCTTCTCTGTCTCTTTCTCATACACACAGGGAGAAAGAATCTGTTACAAGAAAAGTGGCTAATAATCTGTAAAGAGTCACAAATAGATAATAGTATTCCTATCACTCATAACTCTAGCTGGTATAGTAACAGCAAAAATCATGTCAGGTTGAGTCTTAATGGTATTTGGTAATGGCAGCCATTGCAATTTAACATCCTTTTATTTTCATTAAGCACATTTTGGTATTCTATTCACTTGTGCCTTCCTTTAATTTCTAGCCAGTGGCTCTTGTTTCTTGTCATTTTTTTAAATGTTAAGTATCTCCTCTCTTACAAATCAATAGTACTTTGATTATTTGACATCATCCTATTTCTTTTAAGCCTACACATTTCAGCTACCCATATCCCAAGTGCTTTGTTTCAAACTGTCCAAGATATAAGTCGCTTTTTTGTCTTTTACCTCATTGTTACATTCTCACTGTTCTTCCATCTCAGTATTTTCCTTATTGAGCCCTGGAATTTGCCACAGTGATTTGGTTTTAGATGAATGGTTCCTGAACTTATTTTAGAAATCTCCTAGTCACTATATATTTTTTTCACCATCAGTTCCATGCTCTGTTCCTTTCGCATTGTACACGATCAATATTTGTAGTCTCTGTTTTCCTGGAGTAAACCTTTAGGCCTACATTCATCATTTTAGGAACCCACTTCTTGTGTTGGCTCTCCTACTTTTCCATTAACTCAAACCTAAACTCAAAGGTGTTTTCTATAATAGTACAGAGATTCTGAGCTGTCAGAGGAGTACAGATAATGTTGGGCTTTACTAGTCTCCTCTGATGGTTAAGAAAATTCTAAAGCCGTTCACTGGACATAGAAAGTTTCAAAATAATGTAGAAATGAGTATGTTTTATGTCCTTCAAAATGATGCAAACATTTTAATGAGACAGGACACAAAACAATGTTAATTTACAGCACAGCTGTGAGAAGCCAGATGCTACCTTCTATACGTGTGTATTTTTCATACTGTGCTGGAAGTGATGATGAAATGTTTACATCGTGGCTGAAAAAGGAAGAGAGGAGGCCGTGAAGCCTGAATCACATCCATCTTTCCCTCCAGCTTTTCAGAGATATCCTGGCTTCACTTCTTTGTATGCGAAGCTGTCAATCAAACTAGGTGTTCTTGGTGTTAAGATGCCACTCGAAATGGACACCGTGCAAGTGAAACTGCCACTCAAAATGGTTGCCTGGCAAATGGAGCTGTCAGTCATCTCCAACAGTTCAGTCTGTTGTATGTACTGATAGTTGTCTCATCATATTTAAACTCTTGATGATGCTCTTGCCTGTAACTCCCTGACCTCTTACTTTTCGCAGTCAAAGAGCTTTGCATCATCCTCTTTGCTCCCTCCAAAGCTAAAGCTGATCAACAACTAAACCAGGACTTAGAGGATAGTTGTCTAACATGTGGAGTTCTGGGTCCTGTCCTCAGCATTGCAAACTAAGTAAAGTGGTGGATAGATGAATGAATGAATGGAAAGGATCAGGAGGAGAAGATATTTATCATACAAATCACTACTGAAAGTAAATGAGGAATTAGGCTGAATGACCACTGAGCTTGTAATCATCACAAATGAAAGAGAATGGAATATAACCCATGCTAAACAGGACAGACACTCATTCACTCATTCTTTCATTCACTACGTAGCATTTATTCTATATTTGGTGGGTCCCAGAAAGTAACATTTAAAGTAAGACACTGATGTGTGCAGAGGAATGACCACGGAGCCCCGCTTCTCAGTGGCTGTGGGTAAATCTGACCACACCATGGGGCTCCTGGTTCGTCTCCTTCTTTCCTCTATTGACACATGCACCGTGTGATGAAACCTCTTTTCTCACACCCTGACGTGCTCCTCCAAAGTGCCTTTAATCAATAACTTAGTTGATCCAAATGGTCAAAACTATTTTAGTTTGAAAATACACCGGCAAAGAGCTTGGATGTGGTGGGGTATCATGGGAAGTTATATCTACAAAATGTCAATTATGAAAATAATTTAAGCTAAAGCATTTAACACAGGACATTCTAGCCACATCGAATAGCAGGGGACATAGTTAATCATCTGTAGTTCCAGCTGCCCTCAGTTCCCAAGGAAAATACAGCTCCACTTTTGCAGAAAGTGTAACTTGTGTTTGCTTTTGTGGGTTGGTTGGTTGGCTGTGGGTTTTCGTAGTATGAATGGCAGAACCTAGGGGCAGCTGACCACTGAGCTACGCCCCTAGTCTTCTGTTATATTTTATTCTGGGCCAGCCCTCACTACGCTGCCCAGGGTGGCTGTAAATGGCTGTCCTCCCCACCTCAGCCTCTCGATCAGCTAGAATTACAGGGCACCGCCATACCCAGGTTGCATCTTGTTTTCTCTTACACTGTCAGGAGAACTACTGCTGTATAGTTTTCTACTTCTCAGCACAGTTTTCAACAAAGATAGATTTGTTTTCAGCAAATAATGTTGATTGAATGATTTGATCACATTAAGCTGTACAACAAGGGACTTTTCTGCTACAGTAAGAGAGCTAGAGACAATTTTTCTCAAGTAGCCACAATAGTTAAAAGAATGAAGCAAGTTTTCTGTTTTATGTGTAGCCAGTGACTCACCCCAGTTTTGGATTTTCTTTTGTGTTAGCCCACATTGTGATTTAGACTGTTGTCTATACTTTTCTTTGCGCAGCACAATTAATGCATAGGACTCAAGTCTTCTATTTCACGAATGAACCTCAGTGTCTGACACGGCGCTGTCCTAATTCTTCCCAGTGGGGTCTTTGTCTAGAAGTAAAAGCAATCCTGGCATTCAACACCTGACTAAAACATGGATTCTGTGTATTCCTGCCCATCTCCACCCATGATGTCCTACTTTTCCCAGGAAGTTGAAAGCTATCAGGTACTTGGAATGTACAGTCTGACATTTTGGTAACTGATTAATAAGCCAGCAATTATCACAATTCAGACTTTTTCTTCAACTCCGGGTTTTCTCCTGCCTCGTTCCCGTTCAGTTATGCCTCGTAGTCATGCTCCACTGTAATGGGACAAACAAGTTGTACAGTGTTATGTTTCAATCAAGTGTAGAAACGTATTATGCCAATAATCTTCACTGTACACAGCAAAAAACATTAAGGTACTACGTCTTCAGCAATAGATTTCACATTATTTTCTTTCTTTTCCTTACTATGCATCTTACTTATCTCTCCCTGCTGTTACTTGCATTCTGGGTTGATGCTAAGCTTCTAGAGATAATGTTTGGCAAACACAATGTGAAAAAAGCTTTTTATCTGGAAGAAAGTGGCTTCTGTTCTTCTGATGAAATTATGACTAATTTCTTTGAATTTCAAGAGAAATTTGAATTAAATAATCTTCTGAGATTCTTGTAAATTCTAGATGTTTGATCTTATATTAATAGAGAATTGAGAAAATGAGGGAAGTGATTTTTTTTTCCTAGAAAATTATTGTGGCATCAAGAAGTGTCAACTAGAAGTAAGAAAGTACTGGATGGTTATGTTGTTCAGTGGTGAAGTCCAGAAGAGGGGTACGTCTTGTGAGTACACACATACAGTAAACCACACACAATTTCATATGTTAAAAATATGTTGCTGAATTTGCTAAAGACAAATTTTTAACATGTGATTGTACTTTTCTCGATGGACACCAGGTGGCAGTAATACTAGATTTCTTAACATGGTTAGTCAGGAGTTATCCAGGGAGAAAATCATGCAATGCCACAGCTGTCCTGTGTTCACTAAATACTAACGCCCTGTTTTGAGAATTATAGAGACAATCGTGTGTTTCAAGCAAGAGTGGAACTTGGCTGCTATCTTCAACAGAATGTATTTTTAATGAAAACCCTGTCAACTGTGGATTATTGATGTTGACGTGCAGAGAAGACTATTAGAAGGCAGAGAAAAGGAAAAGATTAGAAAACCAAATGTGAGGGTGAGGGGGACAGAAGAAAAATGGACATAACAGTGAAAGAAAATGTAGAAAAATGAGACCTAGAGAACAATGGGAGGAAGGTAAACAAAAGAAAGTATGAAAGAGGGGGAGGGAGAGAAAGAAAAAAACAGGCCGTCTCCGAGAATTCCACAGAAGAAGACAAAAGAAGTAAGTTTTCGGGATGGAGGGTTAGCTCAGTGGTTCCAGTGCCTGCCTCGCAAGCGCAAGGCCCTGAGCTCGATGCCGGTGACCACATAGAATGCTGGGTGTGGAGACTCACGCCCACCAGCAATCAATACCACAGACCACAGTGCCGGGCGTGGTGGCTCACGCCTGTAACCCCAGCACTCGGGAGGCAGAGACAGGACGATTGCTGAGTTCGAGGCTTGCCTGGGCTACATAGTGAGCTCAGAGCCAGCCTGAACTACAAAGCGAGACTCTGTCTCAAAAAAAAAAAAAAAAAAAAAAAAGTTTTCCAAAGAAAAGTCAGGAAGAGACGGCAAAGCTCAGTAAGTGTGGACATGAGTGGCCGGGATTGCTTCGTGTTAATTAGCAGTTGAGTGCTTCATTTATTTTGCTTCAGAAAGGAGCAACCTGCTGCCTCTCAGCACCTTCGTGGGCACGACTTTAACTTCTCTACTCTGGCTGAGTTGATTATAACACAGGACAAAAAAGTAAAGTAGAGACAAAGCTCTCTGATTTACACAACTGACAACAGATTGAAAAATCAGAGCTCTGGATGGAAGATTTGTTTTGAGAGGCTTTCTAGTCACTTTTCTCCATAGCTGTGACAAATAATATTTCAGATTATACCTGACTTTGAAATCAGGCGAGTATGTCTCTCATTTCAGGCCACAGAATTCATTAGAGGGGGGCATACCATTTAGAGGAATATCTTTATCCTTTTCTGTTTTTCCTTATTTTATTTTTCAGTATTACAGATTGAACTAAGAGTAATGACCCCAGGTATAGAGTTATGACCCTAGATATATATATCTTTACATAGAGTTATGACCCCAGATAGGGCCTTGATTTTACACACACACACACACACACACACACACACACACACACACTAAATAGGGCCTTGATTACATGGCAGACTGGGCTCAAACTTTTAAGTCTTTCAAGATTATGGGATTACAGGCATGTGCTGCCGTGCCTGAATGGGTTTTTTTTCTTTATTGAGTTTATTGTTACATTTCAGGTATATGTTATGATTACATTCATCATTGAGAATTTGTATCCATACATGATATATCTTGATTCTCATCTTTCCCATTCCCCTGGCCTCCCTTCAACTTCCCATCCCCCATGTACATGAGCTTTGTTTCCATCTTTTCCTTTTCTACTCTCAAGCTTTTTCCCTTCTTTGCTTTCTACTGTACCCCCTAGATCCCCTCCTCCATTGAAATTTTTTCTTCCTATTTCACAATACCTATCATACATTTTGGACCTCGTTTATACCTTAAGTTTCTCACGCTAGAGAAATGATATAGTATTAGAACACATATGTCCAATTGGATTTTTTTGTAGCCAGAGAATGATCCTTTGATTTGAAAATCAAACCTCGACACTGAAATTGTTAAACTCTGATATATTAAACAGAGTATTTGAGTTCTTTGTTAAGAACTACATGTGACTGTATTCTCAAAGTCCATATCGTGAAGCTCTAATGGCCAGTCAGATGGGACCACAATAAATTTCACAGAGTAATACTCCATTTTCTAGAGTTTTAGGTAAACGTGTATGTGTATGACATTTTGGTCTATATTTTTCTAAGGCTTTTGACAACAGTAACGTGGTATATACATTTTGCTATTTTACAGTATCTGTTCTTGTCCTCTTTAAAAGAAATGTTAGCAAAATGTGGCCCAAGGGTTATTTATATCCAATCTACCAAATATATTTTTGAATGAAGTTTTATTGGAACACAGCCATGCTCACTCATTTACATATTGCCCATGGTTGTTTTTGCACCATAACAGCATAAATATTTGAGATCTTGTGGCTAAGACCATATGGCCTGCAAAGGCTAAAAGTTTTACTAACTTGATCTTTATACAAAAAAAGGTTGTTCATTGGTGTTGTAAAGTAAACATGTATTAAACTCACAGCTGAGCTGGGTATAGGATTATTTGGAATAGTCTGCCTTTATAAATTTCTTTGATAATAAATCCTGGCTCATCAGATATAATGAAAAATAGTATGTGGAACTTCCAAAACGTTTGCTTGAAACAAGAGCTAAGCCCTTTTTGCTCCACCTGTTGGCCCCTTTTCATACATAGGAAGCATAGACATTGAATCTGTAGAACCAGTAATGTCATAAACGTGAAATGACCTTGCATATAGAAGGACTACTCTTTACAAAATCATGCAGCTTCATACCTGATGGACACAGGACATAGGAGAAGCAATAAATTTTTATTTTTTGCAACTACTTTGTTACCTTTTACTTTTTGGTGTAGCAAAGAATTCTCTTATGGCAGACTTACTCTGAAGAATATAATAGCTTGTAACTATTATATTAGTTTAGTGCATGATGAGAGAAGTAACTTTGACACTACACAACATTCCTAGTGTCATCATGGTGTGGACCCTTAGGCGTGTTAATCCAGGTAGCCTCAGCAAACTCATATCTCATTGACTCCAGTTAGACTGTATTTCCCTGAAAACTGGGGTTGAATTTAGGTTCTCTGTCAAATTCCTACCTTCTTCTTCATCATTATTCAGAGATGTTTTTCTCTGAACTGTAATGATATTGTGATCTACTTTGTTCCATCTTCACTGAGAAACAGGCATTATTTCATTATTTGTTGTAGCAAATCAGGTCAGAATAACATTTCATCTCGATTTCATTGATACCATTTTGATAGGTACAAGAATTTTCTTTTGATGTTGATATAAATATTGCAATAAAGAAAATAATTCAAAGCCTCCATCAAGCTATCCCTGCCATGTTATATGTGGCAGATTAATAAAGCCATGATCATACAGGATTAGTTGGGTCCACAACATGCCAGTAAATTCATAAATGCTTGACAGTCACAAATGGCACACAGAAACAACATCTTGAATACTAATAGTTTTTGAGAAGGAAAATTATTTCATAAAACTATCATTTTTATTTTAATATATGCATAAATTGAAAGCATCATAAATTACTTCCTTGTTTGTCTCCAGTTCCCCCATTTATTTATACTGATACCTATATTGTTACAAAGGTGTGAATTAAAAGAGAAACTTTGTTTAAAATGTGTGTCAGGGGAAAGAATAAGGAGAATGACTATAGCTGAATCAGAAAAGGTCGTTACTAAATACTGCTGCTGCTGCTGCTGCTGCTATTTTTCTACAGGTCTCCAACTACTAGTAAGCTTAGGAACACATGATCACTACCTTACTCTGAAAGAAGCAGGTATGACTTAGGCTGCAAAATCCATCAAACTCCCCTCCACCATTTTTTTTTTCTTTCTTCTTCCCATGAATTTCTAAGTCATAATCTGCTGGTTGGTGAGAAATTCAGTTAGTTACTTTGAAGACCTTGGAAAAGAATTCTGGGAATGTCCAGACATGGACAAAACCCCTTTTGATCACTGCAGCCCCTTCTGACTTTTTGGAAAAAAATTCTGTCTTTCCTTGTTTTCTTATGATCCTTTTTGGAAGTCACTGTTTGCCTGTCTGTCTGTCTCTCTCCCTCCCTCCTTCCCCCAATCCTTCTTTTTCTTCATCTTCTTCTTTTCCTTGTCTTGTTTCCCAAATACTAGTTGCCCTAGGATTATACAAAATGAAGAAGTTCCCATTAAATGACTTGGACTCATTTCTACTTTCAGTTTACCCAAAAACTCTGGGAAAACTCCGGAAAAGAAGAATGTGTCAAGTTTTGAAAACTCTCTTACTCAAGCGCCAAAATAAAATAGCCTATACAATGTCACTGAATTAGTAACTGCAGGTTGCTGTGAGCAACACCAGGGCTGGGAAAAGAGGCAAAGAGGCAAAAGTGTAGATGTTTAAATGATTAGGAGGCCCCAACAAGATGAGCCTCTTACACCTGGAAAATAGATGTGCTTGGCTGGAGCTGAAGTACAAGTATTTGGTTTGGGCGAAGAGAGACGCCAAGGGACTGGGTTCCAATCTCTGAAACACTGACATCAGCATTTACATACTGATGCTTCTGTCTCTTCAAGTGTGTTTTAAAGGGGCTTCGACGAATAGTAGGATAAATAGAAATTGGATTCAGCTGCTGCCACAGCAGCAACACCATTGTTGCTGTTGGAGTGAAGAAGTGTTGCTGTGGTGACACAGACAGGGAAAAAAAAAATCCTTTCTTAATCCTTCAGCCTTGCACCTCCCCGAGTACAGAGCCCCTTTGGAGATGTTGGGCGAAGTAAGCATCACCCTTGTAGGGTCTCGACCTCAGCATTTTAAACTTGATATGAGCCGTTAAATTGAAATTAAGAGATGGTAAATTAAATAATTGACACAGGTACCTCATGAGGTTTAAGGAAACTTTTATAATTAACAAACATCAAATATCTAAGGCTAGTTAGCTAACTAATGTTGCATAGAGTTAGCTTCCATAGAACATGTTCTTAATTGTTTTATTATGTTATCTGTAAATAATTATTAGTAATTTTTCTCTGTTGATGTTAGCTCAACAACTTTTTATCAATATATTATGCAATATTTTTATTATGGTGAGACACTATTGGAAACGTTTATATCATGACCTCTACCTCTTTTTGGATTCAAAGTCATCAAGAATGAATGTGGATAAGAACTGGTATTTAATCATGTCAAATGTCTAGATAGAACTTTAGGATTTGCTGTCTGTTACCGTATAAAGAGAGCTAAAAGAAGGAGATTTCAGAGATTCCTTTCCAATTACACAAGTATACGTGGAGGATACATAGAGGGCTTAGTTCAGTGATCCACACATGTAAGCACATGTTTAAAGGCATACATGCAAAAAAACACAAAATCACTGTATAGGAAGAAGACATAGAATTCGGCAGAATTTTGATGCTCTTTCTCATACAATGCTCCATTCATTCATTCATTCATTCATTCATTCATTTATTTGTTACTTAGCAGAAAAACCCTGCCACTTACACCACATGCCTGTGTTGACAAAATACATAACAACCTCAGAGATGTTAAAACAGGAGCAACATATACTTTAGAATGTACAAATCAGATAACAAATGATAATCAT
Source organism: Thryonomys swinderianus (assembly GCA_004025085.1). NCBI lineage: Eukaryota > Metazoa > Chordata > Mammalia > Rodentia > Thryonomyidae > Thryonomys > Thryonomys swinderianus. Next base: position 19,768 of record PVIC010028383.1, read on the forward strand.
TCAATAAATGATGTATATGAATGAGTAGTAACATACTAAGTTGCAGAAATTCTGCACCAGTGAGCAAATAAGAGAACATAAAAGATCCCTTAATACAATTCCTCAGATGTAAGAATTTTAATCAGTTCTGTAGAGTTTTTCCATTTATTTCAAGCAATAAACTGTAAGGGTTCTATTTTATAAGTATGTAGAATTGTAGTTGAATTTAAGGAAGACTTCTTAAATAGTATGATGCATGAGATGTACCTTCCAGAGAACAAAAACAAAGTAGTGGTAGAAATCTACTGAGGGACAGAGTGGAAGAAGGAAAGAAACTTCTGCCTGTGTTACAGGCTCAGGGCCAGTGAAAGGAGAGAGCAAGGATGGAGTCGGGTGCAGAGTGAGCACCTCCGGTACACTTCCAAGAGAAGTTTGTCGCAGTTCACTGGAAGCCTATGTCCAAGTCAGTTGTTGGAGGAGCCTTCATTATTTTCACTAATAAGTTTGCTTTTTTCATGAACGCTGCTTCATCATTGGCTTTCAGCAGGTGCAGGAGGAGTGGCTTTAGCAAAATGTGACTCATGGAGAGGAGCAGTACCTGGGGCTGTAAGGCATGCTTGCTGAAGCAGGACAACTGAGCAGGGCCCTGTCACAGCCACAGAAGTCTCAACAGACACTGGAGGGCAGCTGAGAACTTTCCTCAGCTACGTGTGAAGGTAGCTCAATATTTTGGAATGAGAGTCATCTAAAGGCAGGGGACAAAGCTCATGAACTATTTCAGTCATTGTCAGCCCTGCAATTTCATTACTACGCAAATCTCTATTGTGATCTACAACTGATGAGACATTAGCAGTGAAATTCACAGCTGGAAATGAGAGGCATTTATATCGCAAGAATGTTATTGGGGATGTACCAGATGATGATGCAGAAGCAATATTTAGAAGCCTACAAATGGACGCTGAATGCAATGAAATGGCAATAATGAGCACAATGTATTCATACACAGAATGACTCCAGCCACTTAATTACTGTGTTAGGCTTACATGATAAATGCACCTGGACACAAATCAATGGTAAATGGTTCCCAGAACAAAGCATTTAAGAAAGTCATGTATAGTAAACAGAATAACGTTTGCAATATATAGCCAGAAATAATTCCAACACTAGGCACAGAGTTTAGCCAGCAGAATTCTAATCCTATATTGAGAGTGGCTGTAGTAGATGAGTGAACTCATTTCTGGTTATAAATGTGCTATTTGGCAGGTGCTTTGGGGCTTAGAACTGCAATTTCTGGTCCTAGAATAGAAAAAGGAAGTCCTACCCTCTCCCTGTATTGAATCTGCAAACAAACACTCACATTCATTGAGTTTGAAAAGTCTCACAGGTGAACTGATGGGTCTCTGTTTCTGAAACTCTTTCAAAGAACTATGTATGATACTAGAGGGAAAAAGTCACTCATATCAGACACTACTACTTTCTCTGGACTTTACTAGTGGCAATTTCTCTTTGCTTCCCATTCCCAGTGAAAAAGCAGCAGGGAGGGATACATGGCCATTGTAACTCTTGAAATAATTAACAAAAATCTCCATAGGAAAGGGCTAAACAATCTACGTGATACCTATCATGCATTTTAGAGCTCGTTTACACCTTCAGTTTCTTATACAGAGAAGTGATACAGTATTTACACATCTGTGTCTTATTTACTTCACTAATGGTATTGTGAAATAGGAAGAAAATGTTCAAAGGGAAAGAGGTTGGGGTAGTAAATAAGGGAGAGAAAAAATTTGATTGTTAAAGAAAAGGAAACAGCATATAGGGGCAGAAAGTTGTAGAGAGAGCAGGGAAAAGGAAAAAATGAGAGTCAAGATGTGTCATGTACTGGTACAAATTCTCAATGTTGAATGTGATCAATGTATATATAAAACATACCAATAAAATCAATTAAAGTATAACAATGAACCATTTAAAAAGGAAATCTATGAATTTTTTTTTTTTCCCAGTACCTGGGAATGAACTTGGATCCTTTTACTTTCAAGCTAGGTGCGGGACCACTTGAGCTAAATCCCCAGTCCCTGTGATTTTTCTTTTTTTTTTTTTTTAACTTATAAACAATTATTGCATCAATATACATTACCAACTGAATTTTACTCTTTTCATGTACTGATCTTTTGATTTCTATGTAATTTGTCCACAATCTTAAAACTGACCATTTATACCATTTAGAGTCTTACAAGAAGATTGAAGTGCCTTCCAACATATGGTTACTCAGATTTGCCAGCTAAATTTGCAGTGATAGAAGCAATGATCTGTTATTTATTTCTAGAGTTATTTAGTACTTCTTCCTTCAATATGGACAAGGAGAACCTGTAAGAATCCAGAGTCAGTAGGAGCCAGTAAAATCGATACGCGTTGTATTTTTAGCTACAAGGCATCTTTCACTTGGAGAAACACTTCCCATGTCTGCTATGTCTCCCTGACTTCTCCCTCCCTCTCCAGCTGTGCTATTCCGGAGAAGCTGACTCTCACTCGGCTCCAGGAGTGGGGCGCGTGCACAGTGTCTGTGGGTGAATCGGGTTATCCATCTCCAGCACAGATGACTTGCTGATGGGTGCATGTTTCCCGCCAGGCCGATCACAGCTCCAAAGCCTCCACACAAGTAATTGTGCTTGAACCCCTGGATGCAACGGCTATATTCTCTGCCGCTTATTGTAAGCTTTCATTTATACATGAGCTGGTTCTGTTACCATTGTTTTGTTAGCAGGTGGGACAGTACTGGAACCATCGTAACAGAAGACAAAGCCAGACATGGGATATACTAAGTGTTGAACACGTGACTCGATTGCACAGTAAAATGACTCTGGAGCCATTCTCCCCATAGGTACTTCAGTTTTATGAGTTAATAAATTTCCCTTTTACTGGGTAAGCTTGATGAATGTTTTCAGGCAATTAGAGTGTCCCGATGTTTTGGTTTTCTAACACTGGGAGGCAGATGTGTGGGCTTCCGTGATCAGAAGGCACCAAGATCATGAAGGAATAAGAAACGAAACTGAAGTCCACTTTAGCAAGCATAGCAACAATCCTTCCCTAATAAATATAAGGATTTCTATGGACTAAGAATGTGATGATTCTGGAACAAAACTAAGATAATTGGGAAGGACTGGGGAGGGTTCTATCATACCACGACTGAGAAACATTTATCAGTGTCATAGAATACCTGGAGTTTTCGGGAAAGAAGGGAATGCAACAAGAGAAACATGGAAGCTGGCAAAAATGCCAGCTGGCAATTCTCAAGAGAGATGCACATTGGAAAGACAGATGTACACCCTTGTTCATAGCAGCTCAGTTCGTGATAGCTCAATCTTGGAAACAACCCAAATGTCCATCAACTGGAGAGTGGATAAAGAAGATGTGGTTTTTTTACAAAATGGAGTATTACTCTGCCATAAAGAATGACAAGATCGATCCATTTAGGTGCAAATGGAGACATCTGGAGGATAT
>PVIC010028384.1:0-23208 GCA_004025085.1 Thryonomys swinderianus
AAGGACCTGAGTTCGATCCCCGGTTACCACATATAATGCTGGGCGTGGTGGCTCACACCTGTAATCCCAGCACTTGGGAGGCAGAGACGGGAGGATTGCTGAGTTCGCGGCGGCTTGCCTGGGCACCATAGTGAGCTCAGGGCCAGCCTGAACTACAAAGCAAGACCCTGTCTCCAAAAAGCAAAAAAAAAAAAAAAAAAAAAAAAAAAAGTGACTGATTGGCAAAAAGTATCAAGGAAGAATACCCAGTAATATGCATAGTACAAGAAACACTTTAATTTAAAAACATACTTACTGAAAATCAGAGGATAGGAAACAATCCTCCATGTAACAGGAACCTAGTAAAAAGCAGAAGTTGCTATCCTAATTTCAGACAAAGTGAATTTGAATCTAAGACTGATCAGTAGAGACAAAGGATATCACTACATATTGGTTGAGGGAACAATTCAATGAGAAGAGTTAACAGTTATGAACTTCATACCAAACACTCGCATATTGTGATAAAGAACACCCAACTTCATAAAAGAAACTAAATGGACACGAAAAACCAGTTGAATGCCAACAGAATTGAAATGGAGGTCCTCAAAACCCCACTATCACAAGCAGCCAGGTCAATAAGACAAAAAAATCCCCAAAGAAGCCGGGCATGGTGGCTCACGCCTGTAATCCCAGCACTCGGGAGGCAGAGACAGGAGGATTGCTGAGTTTGAGGCTTGCCTGGGCTACACAGTGAGCTCAGAGCCAGCCTGAACTACAAAGCGAGACCCTGTCTCAAAAAACAAAACAAAACAAAACAAAACAAAACAAAATCCCCAAAGAAACATCAAGTTGAAGCAAAACTTTGCTTAAATGGACTTAATAGATACCTACAGAATGTTCTATCTAATAACAGAATACACATTCTTCTCAGCAGTACATGGGTCTTTCTCCAAAATGGATTACATACTAGCCAATAAAGAATACTTAACAAAATGCAAAAGAATAAACATTATCCCATGCAGGGTCAGAGATTTAGCTCAGTGGTTCTGGTGCCTGCCTAGCAAGGTAAGGACCCTGGTTCAATCCCCAGTAACCACACCCAATACTGGGCGTGGTGACTCATGCTCACCAGCAATCAGTACCACATACCACAATGCTGGGTGTGGTGAATCCTGCCTATAATCCCAGCACTCAGGAGGAAAAGGCAGATGGATTGCTGAGTTTGAGTTAGCCTAGGCTACATAGTGAGCCCAGGGCCAACCTGAGCTACAAAGGGAGACACTGTGTCAAAAAAAAAAAATCCCAAGCATATTATGAGATCATATTTCAATGAAAGTAAAATTCAGTAGCAGAATATATCATATGAACTAGGCAAACACATGGGAATTAATTAATACCCTCTTGAGTAATCAGTGATTCACAGATGAAATTAAAGAAACAATTACTCAATTTGTATAATCAAACAATAATGCCTGTGTAATATGTCAGAACCCATGGGATGCAATGAAAACCATCCTAAGAGGGAAATTCATAGCAGTGAATTCTCACACAAAAAAAGAAGTTCCATAAATAACATTATTATGCATTTCAGAAATACATCTAGAAATACAAGAACAATCCAAACTCAAGTCTAATGTAAGGAAAGAAATTATAAAGATCAGAGCAGAAATTAATGATGTTGAGAGTAAAAATGTAAGGCAATAAATCAAAGAGTTGTATATTTGAAGATTAAAGAAAAGAAACCCTTAACTAATCTTGTCAAAGTAATGACATAAAAGACCCATATCCAGTAATTTGAAATGAAAATAATGAAATCACAATGAATTTTGCTGAAATCCAGAGTTTTAGTAACTGCAATGGTACCTCAGTCATGAGCTTGATTTTCACAATTCTGATTACAAACTAAGTTGGACAAGAATCACGTTGAATTTAATGGTTGGATGCAATGTTGACCTTGTGGGGAAATTTGATTCAGTTTTCATCCCATTAGGTTTGTGACCAGAATTGTGGAAAGAATTTTTTGAACCAAGGTTCCACAGTGCTTTGACATTCTATACTTTAATGAAATGGAAAATTCAGAAGAAACAGATATTTTTTTTTTGAGACAGGGACTTGCTTTGTAGTTCAGGCTGCCCAGAACTCACTATGCAGCCCAGGCCAGCCTTGAACTGACAGCAATCCTCCTGCTTTTGCCTCCCAAGTGCTGGGAGTACAGGTGTGAGCCACCATGTCCGGTATTGTTGCAGGTGGTTACCAGGGATAGAACTCAGGACCTTGTGCTTGCCAGGCAGATGCTGGTACTGCTGAGCTAAATCCCTGGCCTGAGAAATTCTTAGATACATATGAACTAGCAAAGATGAACAAAGAAGATATAAAAATCTTGAGTAAGCTAATATTAGAATTGAAGGAGTAATAAACAAATACCATTTAAGAAAACCTCAGGTCAGAACCAATTCACTGCTTATTTCTACAACTTTAAACTCCTTAAACCCTTCAATGAAATCAAAAGGGAACAATGCATCCAAATTCATTCATCCAAGCAAATGTTACTCTGATTCCAAAACCAGGAAAAGACCCAATGAAAAAATAATCACAGACCAATCTCATTAATGAACACAGATGCAAAAATGTTCAATAAGATACTGGCAAATAATGCAGCAAGTCATCAAAAATTTATACATCCAACGAAGTAGGATTCATCTCAGGGATGCAAGGATAGTTCAATATATGTAAACCAATAAACGTAACATTCCACATAAACAGAAGCACAGATAAAAATTATATGATCATCTTAGTATACACATGAAAAGGAGTTGACAAAATCCAATATCCATTCATGATACAAGTACTGCAAAAAGTAAGATTAGAAGGGGTTTAACTCAGCATGATAAAAGCCATCTTTGACAAACCAACTGGTAACATATTAAATCAAGAAAACTTGAAAGCTTTTCCTCTAAAATCAGAAATATGACCAGCATGTCTGCTATCATCACTTCTGTTCAATGTAGTTAATGAAGCATTAGCTGGAGTTAATAAGACAAGAGAAAGAAATTAAAAAATATGGACTAGGAAGGTGGAAATTAAATTATTATCTGCTAATGATATGGTCTTCTAAAAGGAGACACAAAAATGTTATCAAAAGTTTCTTAGACATAATACCCAACTTCAAAAGTGTAGTAGCATACAAAGTCAAAACTCAAAAATCAATATCATTACACCAGTAACAAACTTACTTAGAGTGAGTTTAGAGAAACAACACCCTTAACAAGAGCATCAAGAAAAGTGAATTGCATAGGATTAACCAAACCAAGGAACTGAAAGACCTCTACAATGAAAAATATAGTACTCTGAAAAAAAGGAGATCAAGGAGGATATCATAAAATGGAAATACATCTTCTGTTCCTAGGAAAGTGAAAGATGTTTACAATGAAAACTGTAGTACTCTGGAAAAAGAAGAGATCAAAGAGGATATTAGAAAATACAAATGTTTCCTGTTCTTAGATAGGCACTACTAAAATAGTCCAAATACCTATACTGACAAAACTGTTACAGAGATTTAATACACTCTCAGTCAAATAACAAATAATATTTCTTACAGAACTGGAGAGAACAATCCTAAAATTCATATGGAGGCTAAATAGACTTAGAATACCAAAAGCAACTATGGGAAGCAAGGGCATGGTAGGGGACATCATAATCCTAAATTTCAGGATATACTACAGAACTACAGTGATAAAAAATCCCAAATGAATGAAAAAACCTGACTCAAGTATTAAAGGAACACAACAGAAGGTTGAGAAACAAATCCAGATACCTTCAGCTTTTCATCAAGAAATCAACCATTAAGAAAGCTGGCAACGGCCGGAGGGTTAGCTCAGTGGTGACAGCACCTGCCTCGCAAGCGCAAGGACCTGAGTTCGATCCCCGGTAACCACATATAATGCTGGGCGTGGAGACACGCCCACCAACAATCAACACTGCATACCACAATGCCGGACGTGGTGTCTCACGCCTGTAATCCCAACACTCGGGAGGCAGAGACAGGAGGATTGCTGAGTTCGCTGCGGCTTGCCTGGGCACCATAGTGAGCTCAGGGCCAGCCTGAACTACAAAAGTGAGACCCTGTCTCAAAAAGCAAAAAAAAAAAAAAAAAAAAGAAAGCTGGCAAGATTATTGGTGAAAGGAGTCCTTCTCTATTGTTGGTGGCACTCTGAACTGATACAAACCCTACTAAAATCAATATGGCAGCTGGGATTTAGCTCAAGTGGTACCACGCCTACCTTGCAAACACAACTTCTATCCCTGGCTGCACAAAAACAAATAAACAATTAAATAAATAAAATAACTTATAGTGTCTCTTTTTAAAAAACTCAATATGGTGATTTCTCAAAAGAGTAAAAGTAGAAATTACTTTTAGAGTTAAAGATATCTTACCACAGTGACTTATGCATACCCATGTTTATAGCAGCATAACTCATATTATATATATCATGGAGCAGCATACATGTCCATCAATAGATGAATGGATTAAAATGTGGTATCTGCACAGAATGGAGTAGTACTACTCTATGATAAAATTAATAAATGAGTCATTTGTAGTAAAATGGATGCACTTTGAGACCATAATGTTAATTGAAGTACTTCATATACACAAACTTAAATATCACATGGTTTAATTTATATGAAAATGTCTATGTGAGTATATATGTATATGTGCATATACGTGACTGACAAATAATAGGAAAATAGAGGGGAAGAAAGAATTTGTAATCCAGTATGAACAATATGTCTACAAGTGTACTTTGACTTATCACAGTTGTTTTAAATGTTTTATTTCTGTTACTCTGGTTTTTAACTCAAAGAAATTATAATGAACTCCATAAGGCTTTATAAATAAGTGAATCTGATGCTCAAGCAATAAAAGGAGAATGAAAGGAGAGTAGCAAAGAAGGGCATTGAAACATGATATTTACATGTGTCAATTCTCTACAGTGAGTGTAATCCTTATGTACTGCAAATATGTACTAATTAACCTAAAAAAAATAGTGTTCCTGTTCAGGGATGACAATGTCACTGAGAACAAATTAGGGAAAGAACATTAATGTCAATATGAAATGCTTAGAACCCAGTCTACTCAAAGAAGTCAGGAAGTAAAAGACCTGTATATTGAAAACTCCATGTAGTAACCTGAAAAAAGATCAAAGGGGACATCGGAAAATGGAAAGTTATCCCACTCTTGGACAGGCAGAACCAACATTGTAAAAATGATCATACTTGTAAAACTCCTATATAGATTTAATGCAATTCCAATCAAAATACGTACCATTCCTTAGAAAACTGGAGAAGACAGTTATAAAATTCATATGGTGGGGCTGGAGGGTTAGCACAGTGGTTCCGGTGCCTGCCTGGCAAGCGCAAGGTCCTGAGTTTGATCCCTGGTAACCACATACAATGTTGGGCGTGGAGACTCACGCCCACCAGCAATCAATACCACATACCACAGTGCTGGGTGTGGTGGCTCACACCTGTAATCCCAGCACTTGGGAGGCAGAGACAGGAGGATTGCTGAGATCGAGGCTTGCCTGGACTACATAGTGAGCTCAGAGCCAGGCTGAACTACAAAGCAAGACCCTGTTTCAAAAAGAAAAAAAAAATTATATGGAACCAAAAGAGAAGTAGAATAGTAAAAGCAATTCTGGGCAACAAGTGCAAGGCAGGGGGCATCACAATCCCTGATTGAAATTAAATACAAAGCTATTGTGATAAAAACAGCATAATGTTGGGAAAAATACAAGACCTAAGGAGCTTTGGGAACAGAATAGAAGATGCGGGCTGGAGATTCAGCTCATTGCTTCCAGCTCCTGCCTCACAAGAACAAGGTCCTGAGTTTGATCCCCTGGTAACCATATACAATACTAAGCATGGTGACTCACACCCACCAGCAATCAACACCAAATACCACAGTGCTGGGCATGGTGGATCACACCTGTAATCCCAGCACTCGGGAGGCAGACACAGGATGATTGCTGAGTTCGAGGCTTGCCTGGGCACATAGTGAGCTCAGGGCCACCCTGAACTACAAAGTGAGACCCTGTCTCAAAAAATAAATAATTAAATAAATAAATAACAGAAGATGCATAAAGAACTTCAAATACACTCAGCCACCTCATCTTTGACAAAGGAGCCAAGTGCCTTCACTGGAAGAAAGCTTCTTTAGTAAATGATGCTACAAAAAGTCACTTTCTATATAAAGATGGAACCTATACCCATATCTCATGTACACTAAACAAAGATCAACATTTATCAAAAGTCTAAAAATTAAAACATTTAAACTATAGGCAAATAGAATAGGTAAAACAGTTGAAGATACCAGGGTAGGCAAAGGCTGTATGAACAAGCCTCAGTTGCACAGGAAATGTTTTAAAGAATCTACACCTGGGATCACATCAAATTGAAAAGCTTTTGAGCAACAAAAGAAGCCAACAGAGTAAAGGATAATCCACCAAATGGGAAAAACTTTTTACCAGCTACTGTGTAGATGAAAACTAATAGAAGAATGAACTCAAATAAATCAGACTGTGCCCTAAATTTAAAGATTCAACTCCAAAATGGGCACCTAAAATAAATAGAAACTTCTCAGATGAGGAAGCACAAAAAGCAAATAAATATGTGAAAAACATTGAGCATCACTGGTCATTGGAGAAATGCAAATTTAAACAACATAGATACTCCATTCCACTCCAGAAACAATGGTGATTATCAAGAAAGCAGCAAATAGCAAATATTGCTGCTCCATTTTGGTGGAAGTGTAAATTGGTACAACTGCAGTAGAAATCAGATAGAGAATTCTCAAAGAACTAAAACTAAAGGTTTCATTTATCCAGCTCGTCTCCTTCTAGTATCTTCTTGAAAGAGTTAAAAGCACCATCCTACAGTGATACATGCATACCCACATTTAAAGTAGCACAATTTACAATAGCAAAATCTTGGAAATAGCTATATATTCATCAACAGATGAATGGATAAAGAAAATGTTATTTTATGTACAATGGAGTAATACTCTGCCATGAAAGATAAACCTGCAGTAGTTTTTAGGTAAATGGATGCATCTCGAGGATGTAGTTTTAAGTGAAATAAATTAGAGATGTAAGATTAAAAATCACATTCTTTGTCTTGTGTGAGAAACCAGAAAGATAAATATGGAGAACAACTGAGAATAGATATTGGGAAGTTGGAAGAACATACTCAAATGGGAAGATGAATAAAAATGTAGGGAAAGAGAAGGGAAGCAAAAACTGGCATTTAAAAAAAGAATGGAAAGAGAATAGCAACAATGCTTTCATAAATGGATAGGGAAAGAAGGGTCAATGGAAGAGAATGATAATGGGAAAATATTATGGATAGATATAAATTCCCCATGATCAATGTAATCATTATGTATCACAAACTTGTACTAAGAAAAATACACAATATGTATACACAATGGATTTTTTATAGCTATCAATAGCTCGATGTCAAATCAAATATTACTATTTGCAGTTAAATCGTGAAACATGCCAGACACAAAAAACAAATACTGCATGATCTCACTCACGTGTGAAATCTAAAAAAGTGATGTCATAGAATTTGAGAGTAAACCGGTTGTTACTAGATGCTTCAGGATGTAGTGGAAGGGGAGGGTAAAATTTGATCAATGGAAAGGAAGTTACAATTAGATAGGAGAAACAAGTTCTGTAGTGTTGGACAGTAGAGTGACTGAATGGTGTAGTGTACATTTCGAAGAAGGTACTGTACATTTTAAAGAGCTATTAGAACGGGTTTTGAAAGTTTTTATAAAAATTACATTTGAGGAGATATATTTACCCTCATTTATACATTATTATACATTAATGTATAAACCATGAATGTATTTAATGAAACATTAAATGCAGTACCCCAATATATAGTACCCCATTAATATGTACAATTTGAATATTTTAATATACCAATTACAAAAAATATAGCTATGAAGGAAGTTTTAAGAAAAAAGAAATGAATTTAGGCAGGCACTATGTATATATATAGTCCAAGAGTAACACAAAGTGGACCATAGATTTAAATGTAAGTTACAAACAATAGTATGTTTAGTAGAAAATATTCACGATCTTTTTTCAAAATCTTTACCTGTGCAAAGATTTTTTTTTTTGAGACAGGGTCTCGCTTGGTAGCTCAGGCTACCTCTGAGCTCACTATGTAGCCTAGGCAAGCCTCGAACTCAGTAATCCGCTTGTCTCTGCCTCCCGAGTGCTGGGATTACAGGCGTGAGCCACCATGCCCGGCCAAAGATTTCTTATATATGACATCAAGTGTGTAATTCAAAATGGAGTTGTTTTGAAAAAAAGTTTTTTCCCCCGAAGGAAAACATAGAAAAGTAAAACAGATTAAGAAATTTTACAAAATATATCTCCAATAAATAACTAGTTCCCAGAATTTACAAAAGACTCTTGTAATGCAAAAATAATAGGATTTATAAACCAAAGAAAATATGCAAAAGTGCTCAACATTATTATCCATCATAGTAATACAGATTAAGACCACAATGAGATACCAGCTCACACCAACAAGAATGACTGGCATGAAAAAGACAGTAGGAGTAGGGATATGGGGAAGAGGGCACCTTCATACATTGCTGGTGTGAAGGCAAAATGATATAACTTTCAGAGAATAGTATACTAGTTCCTTAATAAGTTAAAATAGAATTACTGTATGACCCAGCAATTTACTCTCAAGTGGATTGAAAACATATGTTCACACAAAAGCCTCTACATGAATGTTCATTGCAACATTATTCATAAAAGCCAAAAAGTGGAAACAACCCAAATGTCTGATGAATAAACAGTGTGGCATAACATTCTATACAGTGGAATATCTTTCAGCCACAAAAAGGAATAAAGATTGAATACATGGTACAACTTGGGTGAACCACAAAAATATGCTAAGTGAAAGAAGCCAGTCATTAAAAAGAAAATACATTGTATATTTACATTTGTATGAAATGCCCAGAATAGGCAAATATGTAGAGATAAAATTAGATTAGTAGATGTCTGTGGTGGGGAGTGGGAATGAGTGTCACTAAATATGGGCATCAGAGATCTAATTACGGGGCTGAAAATATTCTAAAACTGATTTGCCACAGCCAAGATGGTAACAGTGGCACATAAAGAAAATAATGCAATAGCTATCATGACATTACACAATTCAGTAAATTTACTAAATCTATTGTTTTGTACACTCAAAATGGGTGAATTCCATGGTACATGAATGACATTTAAATCTGTTATTTTATAGAAGTGCCTGGAACATACAAAATTATGAATAAATAGGTATTTATACCTATCTTTTACAGGAGGATAATCTAAATGTTCATTCTAATCATTCCAGAACTTTCTTTATTTCATAGCATTATTCATGGCTTCTCTTCAGAATGAACTCAATGAGGAGTGTCAGGGATTGTAGTCAATTCATCCATAACTTTAAAATGCTCTCTTGGTGTTTTTTTGGTTTCTGGTGTGTACTCCAGAGTCAGAATTTATATGGGGATTGGACAAGGCCTGCACTGAGCAGCTCTGTCCCACTTGAACAGCACTTACACACTGTCTTCTCAACCATCCGGTGAGACTCAGGCCAAGAATCTGCATCTACACAGTAAGTGCTAGGGTTGTACTGGAACTTATGCAGAGGCCTAAGGGTCAATGATATCAGGAAGACAACCCAGGAAGAAATCATTTCTTAAGAGTTCTAAATATTAGCAAAAAAGAAGCTTGCAACAAGCAGATTATAGATATTAACCCAAAAATTAAGCCAAAAACACTAACAATAGCCAAATAATCAAAATGAGAAAAGACTCAATTAAGACCCAAACCCTGAATTCCCAGTCTTCAAAGGAAAAATCAGGGACTAATGAAATGAACCACCCTGAACCGCAACCACCTGGACTTCCTGAACTGACAAGAAAAGAGGCTCTGGAAAAAGTGAAATCGGAAATAAACTCTCAGATAACAGCACAGATGATGAGCAGGGTGAATGACATAGATTAAAAAAAAAAGAGAGAACCTCAGGAACATGATGGAATCCCAGCATAGGAAACAAATGGAACCCAATAAACAGATTTAAATGGAAATTCAAGAGATTAAAATTCCATTGAAAGCTTATGTAGTAGAGCTAGTGAATCCAAAGACAGAATTTCAGACATAGAAGAGAGGATTGCAACTAGTGACCAGGAAAAGAAAAATTTCTTAAAAATAGTAAGGGACCATGAGGAATCAGTCCAGGAGCTGGTAGATGATGCAAAGAAGAATAACTTAAGATTGATCGCAGTCAATGAAGAAACAGGAGAGACTGCAAATGACAAAAAAAAAGAATACTGTTCACAGATGTAGTGGCAGAAAACTTCCCAAGCAAGAGAAAAGAATTTGACATACAGATAAGTGAGGCATACAGGATTCCAACTAATGATCAGAGTCAGAATTTATGATCCCTGAGATTGTAAATGGTTGTGTGTGTTAGAGCCTAGATTGCACATGGGGCCAGCTACGAGTTGAATGTCCTCTTCAAAACACACGTTGAAAGTTACTTACTAGTGCAGTACTGTTTAAGAGCTGAAACCTTCAAGAGGTGATTAGGTCAAGAGGGCTCACCCTTATAAGTGAAATAATGCCATCATTGAAATGGGTCAAGTGTTGTGGGAGTGGGCTGATTAGAGGATAAGTTCGGGCCCCATTGTCTTTCTGTCTTGTGTGCTCTTGAACTTCCACCTCAGCCACAGAAAGATGCAGCACAAGTCCCTCAACATTATTATTTACACCACATACAACATTACACCACATACTGGAGTCATGTTCCAGGACTTCCCATTCTTCATAAATGTGAGAAATAAATTTATTTTTTATAGATTTTCTGTTATGGCAACATAAAACTGGCAGGGCACAATGGTCACTTGAGTTGTAGAGGTAGTAATTTAGGGTCTTGTCCCAGGGCTAGGGGTGTGGGTAGCTCAGTGATAGAGCACTTGACTAACATGCTGGGTGTCCTGTATTCCATCCTGAGCTTGCCAAAAAAAAAAAAAAAAGCTTAGCCCATTATTATCTTTCTCTCCCCACCATTTCCCTCTTTCCTCTTTCTCTGCTTCTCTCTTACTCTTCCTAATAGAAACAACTAATTATTGTCAGGTTCTATGTAGAATCTTTTTACAATGTGGAGGGTCAAAGTGTACCATGAATATTATCTGCGACTGGTTCTTAACCAGGGTTGCATGTTAATCTTGTCCAGAGACCTTTATCAAAACACATTTATGGTTGCACCTGGACATACATCATCAGTATTTACATTGGGGCCATGGGCATATACTGGATTTTCCAGAAAAATGTATTTATACTTCAGAAAAAGAAAAATAGTATATTTTTTTCAACAGACGGTGTTGCCTTTGTATGGGAGACTCTAGAGGATGTTATGAATTGCAGAAAACCCAATACAATGTGGCCCCTTAGAAAAGAAATTAAAAATGCACAGGTAGCAATCTCAATGACAAAAGTTACCCAAGTAGCAGTTTGTCCTACTACTAAATGTCTGAAATCTGTGGAAGCTAATGGCTACCACTTTGAGCAGTTCTTATAATTGTGGAGGCCAAAGGTAATTTGTTTTAATCCTATGATGTTTCAATAAATTCAATATTAAAATATTTATACAAGATTTCTTTTCCTAGTGTGTTTATACTTTTGAGGAGCAGACTTTGTATGGTTTGTGAGTCTTTTATTTATTTTTATTATTTTTGGCTTTGGTTGTTTAATTCTTTGTTTTGAGGTGGTGGTAACTGACTCTAGAGCCTCATGAATGCTAAGCAAGTGCTCTAGTCCTGAGTTACCCACCCCCCAGCCATTTAAAAACAAATCAAGACAAGGGCCGGAGATTTAGCTCAGTGGTTCTGGTTTCTGCTTAGCAAGCGCAAGGTCCCTGGTTTGATTCCCGGTAACCACATACCACATTACTGGGTATGGTGGCTCACTCGAGAGGCAGAGGGAGGAGGATTGCCAAATTGAGGCTTGCCTGGGCTACATAGTGAGCTCAAGGCGAGCCTGAACTACAAAGCCAGGCTGTCTCAAAAAAAAAAAAATTCTATACAGGGTCTCAAACTTCTGATCCTCCTGCTTCAGCCTCCCAAGCAGCCTGAAATTTAGGTGTATGCCACCACACCCAACCACATACAGTTTAAAATTAAAGATGTCTTAGGTAATAATGATGCTTATCTCTGTTTGGGAACTAATCTGGGAAAGCAAAGAAAGGAAAGAAAAAGTTTGATGGTAAAGAAAAAAATGGAAACAAAGCTAATGAATATATGGGGTGTAGGAGGTTTGAAGGGAAGTCAGGGAAATAGAAAAAAGTAAGAATCAAGATACATCATGTACAGGTACAAATTCTCAATGAGAAATGTGATTATAATGTATTGCTAAAATGTACCAATAAACTCAGTTTAGTTTTTTTTTTTTTAAATAAAGAAAGCAAGCAGTAGAATTCTAAACAAGATAAGATTTAGTTGTCTGTGCCTAACTTCAGCTCCACTGTTACAGGTTATTGGGTGTTTATCACCTTTGTTATTAGGCCTCCCTTTGAAGACTATTGATCCATGAACTTGAATCTTAGTGAATGCAGGAAGAACATGTCTGTGGAATCCCATATAAAAAATCAAGTCATAAATTGTGTCTTTTTGGGAAAAAAGAATCACATTTCAGCCAGATAATAGTACTGTCTTATTGGAATAGTCAAGGGAAGTGGGTGATTCCCTGGGTATTGTGGCTTCCTGAGGACTTCCCTGCTGCTAGCTGCTGAAAACACTTTGTAATAATACGCTGCTGAGTAATTTTCTGTGTGTTCATCCACCTGTCAATGGGCCTGTACTTCAGAGATGAAGAGTAATTTTTATTGGAGTGATAGTGTATACCAGGGGTTGAAACAAGACAGCCACAATGAAATTGATTTTCAAAAGGAAATTACTTCTGAATTGTAGTTTGTGGTTTGTGGGTCATTATTCTTATTTCATCCTGCCACACCAATGTGGCCTGTGAGGGGAATGAAAGCTTGAACACTAGTAAGTTTTGGATCAATCTCTAAGGCTCTGTGCCTAGGAGCTTTACTGCTAGAGCAATTTTCTATGGTATAAATGCTTAAATGGGGGAAACTCTAAGGGTTTCTTTTGTAAGGAAGGATTTTGACACACTCACAGCTAGTTAGAGAAAGCAGAGAGGGGCAGATATCAGGAGTTCCTTCAATTTCATTGAATCCTTATTAAGTACAAGACAATACTTTTGGGGGTTTTTGTTCCTCAAAACTGATTTAGCTAACAGAGTCAATCAATAGACTACAAACCTATTTCATTCTTATTAATGTTAGACAAGTCTTTTGGTGGCTGACATCTCAAATTTATTAAGTTAAACTTAACTCTCTTCTTTCCTTCTGCCACCATAAACACAACAAAGTTTGCAAAATTAATCTATGGTTTCATTCATTCCCAGTCACTTAAGAAAAAATTTAGATGCTGTTCTTCCTTTTTTTCTCTTACTATTCATCTTTAACAATTCCTACGTTGATTCATACTTTGTGATGTTGATGTATGCTGCTTGCAATGTCTCTTGCATCACTCCCTTTCTTTGTTCTCCCACTGATCCCAACCTGTGTGTGGTTGAGATGATTTTCAAGTTTTCCTCTCAACCGAGAAAATCTATAGGATTTTCCTAGCTTCTCATTACTTCTCTCCTGCAGTGTCTGCATGCAGCTGAGGGCTGCTTTGTTCACTACTTCATATACATACCTCAACTAGACTGTTGTTTTCAATTGCCATTTAGACATGTCACCTTCTTCCTTAGAAATCTTTGCTGTTTTCCCACTGCCTATAGAATTAATTATTTATGTTTGGAGACTTGTGATGCTTTGCTGTGTTGTTTAAGCTAGCCTCAAAATCCTGGGCTTATATGATTCTGCTCCTTCAGCCTCTTGAGTAGCCAGGACTAGAGACAGGCCACTGCACCTGGTTTGAATTCAAACTTCACTGAATGTCCAAGAACTCTGTAATCCCATATAAATTGCTCAGCTACTGCTCTAGTTACTCCATTTAAATCTTGTTTCATCCAGACTGGTGTACTGACAAACTTCTTGCACTTTGGTCTTTGCTCATGTGCCTCTGAAAATTGAATATCCTTCTTTCCAAGCTGCTTCTTGGAGCCTTCCAGGTCCTTCACAGTTCAAACGTTACCTCCTGGGTAAGTTCTTCCTTGGCCATAAATCCAGCTAAGCACTTCTCCAAATCCCTCACTTGGCATTTTATGATGTTGTAGGTTATCTTGGTTCCGCAAGTGGATGCAGAGGGTTTTGGAGGCAGAGACTACATGTTATGCATACTCATTTGTATCTCCTATGCCTGTAATCTTATTCTGTAGTCTTTTTGTTATTATGGATGTAAAACTTGAAGCATTATGACATTCTCCTTAATGTTTTTTATTTGAATGTTTATTGGTACATTATATATACACACCACAATTATGCTCAACGTTGAGAACTTGTACCACTATATGTGATGACTAAATTCTCATTTTTCCCCTTCCCCTACCCATCCCACAACCCCCACCCCATATGCTCAAGCTTTGTTTCCTTTTTTAACCATCAAATTTTTCTTTCCCCTCATTACTTACCCCTAACCCCATTTCCCTTTGATTTACTACTTCATATTTATCATGCATTCTAGAACTCATTTGCATCTTCAGTTTCTCATATGAGAGAAAATATATTTACACATCTGTGACCTATTTATTTCACTTATGAGTATGTCCTTAAGGTAGGTCCATTTGAATATAAATGACTCAAATTATCATTTCTTATGGCAGAGTAATACTCCATTTCATTAAAAAAATACATCTTTATCCAGTCTAGAGTTCATGGGCATTTGGGTTGTTTCCAAGATTTAGCTATCATGAATTGAACTGCTATAAACATGGGTGCACAAGTGTTGCTGTGATATGAACCTTGTAATTCTTTCATGTATATCCCCATCAGGGGAATAGCAGGGTTAAATGGGACCTTTAATCCTAGTTTTTTTGAGGAATCTCCACACTGATCTCCATAGTGGTTGTACCAGTCTGCCTTGCCACCAACAGTGGAGAAGGGTTTCATTTTCTCCATAGCCTCACCAGCATATGTTGCTTGATAATTTCAAAATAGCACCCATTCTTTGTGGAATGAGATGAAATCGGTGTTGTTTTCATCTGCAACTCTTGAATGACCAGTGATGTTGGATATGTATTCAAATTCTTCTTTTTTTTTTTTTTTTTGAGACAGGGTCTCGCTTTGTAGTTCAGGCTGGCCCTGAGCTCACTATGTAGCTCAGGCAAGCCTGGAACTCAGCAATCCTCCTGCCCCTGCCTCCTGAGTGCTGGGATTACAGGCGTGAGCCACCACGCCTGGCACTGTGGTATGTGGTATTGATTGCTGGTGGGCATGAGCCACCATGCCTAACATTGTATGTATGTGGTTACTGGGATTGAACTCAGGACCATTGTGCTTGTGAGGCTGGCACGGAAACCCACTGAGCTAAATCACCCGCCCTATTCATATACTTCTTAGCTGCTTTTACATCTTCCCTTGAAAAGTGTCTGTTCATTTCAGATCCCCACTTTTGAATTGGATCTTTAAATTTGGGGGGACTGATTTTTTAAGCTTTTTATATATTCTAGATAGTAGCCCTTTGAGGAACAGCTGGTAAAGATTTTTCTCCATCTTGTTGGTTGTCTTTTCACACTGCTTGTGGTTTCTTTTGCTGTGTGGAAACTTTTTAATAAGATGAAATCCCATTTGTTGATTTCTTCTGCTAGTTCTCATACTATAGAGGTTTTGTTCATAAAGTCTTTCCCTAAACTAATTTCTCCAAGAGTACTGCCTACCCTGTTTTGGAGCAAGTTTAGAGTTTCTGTTTTAATATTTAGGTCTCTAATCCACTTTGATTTTAGTTTAATACATGGTGAAAGAGATAGATAGATCTAGCTTCAATCTTTGGCAGGTTAAAGCCCAGTAAAAGACAATTGAATACATCGAATGAGAGAAATATTGTGCTGCCTTTAGGCAATAATGAATAGAGTTCTTTCACTAGGGCTTATTTCCTCTTAGAGCCCTTGGTTAGGTCTTGCACTCTCACAGAAAGCATATTGGAATCCAGAGCTCTCAGTGCTTTTCCTCTTTCAAATCTGTAAAAGCTTTCCACATAGCATATGTTCATATTCTGCTTTTACCTTCTATTCATCTTGATTTCTTCAATGTTACAGGTCCTTGTCTTTACAATGCTGTTGGAATTTATTTCTCCTTGCAGGCTGATGGTACCTGAAGTTCTTGGCTTTTAAATTCTGATTTGCTGGATTTTGAAAGGTTCTACATTCAAATTTCATTTTAATTTTCAAGGCTCCCACTCATCCCTTCCTGCTTATTTATCAAAGTTCTTTGTGTTTTTAACAATATCTCATATGAAATGTGTTGATATGGGTAAGTCCTTAAGGTAGGAACTCTCTTTGTCTTGCATCATTCAAAACAGGTTTCAAATAAGAAAGACATATATATATATATATATATATATATATATATATACACACACACACACATACACACACACATATGTATATTATTATATGTTTGTATCTGTGTGAGACTCTGGGGGAGGGACAATTGGAAGGACTGATCTGTGTTTGTCGTAGTTCCATTTTAAGTACTAAAATCTAGAACTTTTTTCCACATAAAGGTATAATGTTACACTGTGTGCATAATATAATTTTGGTATTTTCCATCATCCTAGTAAGAGCACTTTCAGTGTTTTCCTCATCAGGAAGCACTTTTGTGCTTGTGACCTGAGGACAATAATCTAATAAAGCTATATATGCCCAATGCAGACAGCATATATGTAGATTTGATTTTCTGCCACTAAATTATTAAATTCAACAATTACTCTGGGAGAAATGTAATTCATAGTTCAAAGTTTAAGACCATGTAACTGTTTATGAACTACCTTGTTACATTCCAGTTAATCCATTTTCTACCCAGGTTTTGCATTTATTTACTCACTAAGTCTGGCTCCCACCTGTTAAACTGAGTACTTCCTGCTTATTTTGGTCTACTTTGGACCAAAAGGTTGTGGAAAGAGAAATAAAATGAGTTTTGGCTCTTCACTTAGCAAATTAACACATTTTGATGTTCTTATTGTAAAATGGGAAAAATACGGACATTCCAAGTTTAACGTACTTATGACACAGCATGCTCTTCCGGCTTAGAATTCACCGCATAGAATTATGACCTCTCTTTTCTTTAATGTAGTTTTATACACTATAGATTTTATAAATTATAGCATTGCATGATTTTTCCAATAAAAGCAAAGTCATCAAGTTGGAGTTTCCTTTGACCATTTCTTTATTCTGAATATGTATTGTAATGCTCATACCATATACACTTGCTTATGTAGTGACCAATTCAACAAATGACCTAGTGGTAGGGACAGAAATTGGTCATTAAATGAAGAATATCTAATGCCTTCTCTGTGTCTTTCAAAGTATTTTTTTCTGAAAAAATGTACAACTATATGTTAAAAATATAAAGTCATACCGTTATTTCTTAGAAGACTTACTGATAAATCTGCTTCCTTAATTGTGTAAAACGTTTATTCTGTCACCGTATACTTTGCATATACTTTATCTGTTGATATAAAGTCACAGGGATCAATGATGATATTTCACTTCTTCAAGCTACCTGTCTTTGTGTTTCCTTTTTGTAGTCATAACTGCTGGTTTTTTTCCTAGATAGTCAGGTCATCTGACAGTTTTTTTCCTTGAGTTAGAAGGTCATCTGACAGTTTTGTTCTGGAGTTAGAAGGACAACTAGAGTAGAAATCAGAACATAAGGTTTTGGTTCCATTTGTAGGTTTACTCTCCTGAATAAGTTGTGTCATCTTAGACAGGTCACTTCACTCTTTTGGCTTTCAGCCCTTGTGTGTAAAATATTGGGGATTGAAGGTGATGACCTATAAATTGCCTTTAAATTTCATTGCAGCTAAATAGAAGCCCTATTCCCCTCCCTCCAAGAATCACTGGCCTAATAAATATAGTCCAAATGCCAAATTCAAGACACACATCAATATTGGTCTGTCAGGATTATGTACTCTTTCTATTAGGAGCCTCTTTATACATAGATCGGCTTTCTGGATGCACATTGCTCTTTTCATTATTGCACTCTGTTAAAATTCTCTTTTTGAAGGCCGGAGGGTTAGCTAAGTGGTTCCGGCGCCTGCCTCGCAGGCACAAGGACCTGAGTTCGATCCCGGTGACCACATATAATGCTGGGCGTGGAGCCTCACGCCCACCAACAATCAACACCGCATACCACAATGCTGGACATGGTGGCTCACGCCTGTCATCCCAGCACTCAGGAGGCAGAGACAAGAGGATTGCTGAGTTCGCGGCGGCTTGCCTGGGCACCATAGTGAGCTCAGGGCCAGCCTGAACTACAATGCGAGACCCTGTCTCAAAAAAGCAACAACAACAAAAATTCTTTTTTTGATGGTGGAATTCTCTTCACATTTAAGGAAAAGCTTAAATTTCACACTTTTCTTATGAAGCCTTTCCTGACCATTTAGTTAGCCCTCAGTGATTTTTTTCTATTTCCTATAAATCAAATCAGCTCTTGATCTTAGAGATACATTGAATTGGGAATCAAAACTGTGGGTAGGGGAGTAGTACAAATAACAATTTGGGGTCACTGGACTGTAAGGTGTGTCTGGATCTTTGTCTATAACCATTATCTTGTGACTGTTCTTATGATGGTATACCACCATATAATATGAAATTATGGTTCATCTGCCATTTATTGGTTACCTAGCCTCCATTTCCTTTATCTAGGAGCACTGTAGTATCCTTTCGGAATAGTTCCTTTTCATTATTAGGTAAAGTCATGGGGACATGGGAAATGTAGATATTTATATACCACAAAGGGATCAAGATGTTCTTACAACCACAATAAAACGAAAGAGCAGGGCCATGTGAGGTAGGGTCAACCATTTCAGGTTATTTTAGAAACTAGCTTGACATTTTATCTTGCTAGTCTAGATCCTTGAGCACACTCCAACCACTTTCCTTTATTTTTTTTTTTTTTGAGACAGGGTCCCACTTTGTAGTTCAGGCTGGCCCTGAGCTCACTATGGAGCCCAGGCAAGCCTCGAACTCAGCAATCCTCCTGCCTCTGTCTCCCGAGTGCTGGGATTACAGGCATGAGCCACCATGCCTGGCACTGTGGTATGTGGTAATGATTGCTGGTGGGTGTGAGTCACCACGCCTGGTATTGCTGTATGTGGTTACCGGGGATCGAACCAGGGACCTTGCACTTGCTAGGCAGGCGGTGGAACCACTGAGCTAAATCTCCGGCCCTTGAACCACCTTCTTGTACTTACTCTTGAGCCTTCTTGTACTTACTCTTGAGTCTCTTGCCTGTCTCTAGATCTTTCTGTCTTAGCATAACCTCATCTCAAGACCAATGCTTCCTTTCTTTTCTTTTCTTTTTTTTTGAGACAGGGTTTTGCTCTGTAGTTCAGGCTGGCCCTGAGCTCACTATGTAGCCCAGGCAAGCCTTGAACTCAGCAATCCTCCTGCCTCTGCCTCCTGAGTTCTGGGATTACAGGCGTGAGCCACCATGCCCGGCACTGTGGTATGTGGTATTGATTGCTGGTGCGTGTCAGTCACCATGCCTAGCATTGTTTGTGGTTACCGGGGGATCGAACTCAGGATCTTGTGCTTCTGAGGTAGGCGCCGGAATCAGTGAGCTAAATCTCCTGCCCTATGCTTCCTTTCTTTTGGCTGTATCACTTCTACTATGGAATAGTAGTGGAGAAAATTGTAAAGTCACTACTGCTGGGTGATTATTTACTACCTAGCAGTCTCTTTTTTCTCTTTCTCTCTGTCTGTGTCTTTTCTATCTCTTTCTGGACCTGGTTTGCTAAATTTTCTGATCTTAGCAGCAATTCCATATTTTTGGTGCTCAGATTTCTTCTTTAAGACATATACCCTTCAGTTTCAGTGGTTAAACTTGGTTCCCACTTCACTGTCAGTGAAAAATATCAAGACTATCAGAGAGGTCACTTGAAAATTCATTCCCCTCACTCACTGTTAACACTTACAGATGGAACCCTACTTCCACTACTTTTGTGCCCCTGCCTCTATAGAAGAAATGTGTTATTTTACTTCAGGACCAGTCTTTTTAGTATTAGGCTTTGGATTCTTTTCCTGCTCATTTTTTTTTCCCCCTGTGCTGGACCCCAGTGCCTCGTGCTTTCTAGGCAAGTATTCTGCCACTGAGGTACACTCTCAGTTTCTCTCTATCTCTCTCTCTTTCTCTCTCTCGCTCGCTCTATCGATAGATATAGATAGTGTGTGTGTGTGTGTGTGTGTATATGTATATATATAGTGCAGATAGAATCCTGGACCCCCTTCATGCTAAGCAAGTATTCTACCACCAAGCTATATCCATAGTCCCCTTTTCTGTTTTAGTTTGAGATAGCATCTCACTAAGTTGCCCAGTTTCTCCATGAACATATTATGGTCCTCCTGCTCAGCCTTCTGAGGAGCTGGTGTAACAATTGTGCATCACTGTGCCCAGGTTCAAATGTCTTTTTCTCCCATATATCCATGCTCATATCTCATCCTGTGTGTTAGAGGCAACATTTTTTGACCTAGTATTTTCATAAAACTACCACATTTCCCATTTCTCAGTCAAGCTTAGCTAATGGAATAAGGTTGCTATTTTTCCATTTTATCTTTTTCTTGATCTTCATTTTTCTTTATTTGCTTTCTGTATTTTCCCTACTAATGCTTCTGCACCTGTTAAGGTTACCAGTGTTTTCCACATAATAAAATTTACTAGGACTTCTTTTGTTCTAATATTTCACTTCTCTTTCATGTGCATTATTGTTCAATCTTTTATTCCATTTTTTATTTTGTTTGAAATTTTTATAATCAAAGAAATCCATTTGAGATAATGAATTTTTGGTGATAAGGTTATTTTAATTATTTGTGTTCCTCAGTGAATATTTAAAATTTTGTAATTGAGATATAATTCACACATAAAATTTATCTTTTGAAGTCTATGATTTATTAATTTTCACTGTACTCAAAGTTGTGCAACTAACACCACTTCCTAATTGAGAAACATTTTCATTATCTCAAAAAAGGAGCACTGCTGTGCTGTGGTGGCTCACGCTTGTAATCCCAGCACTCCGGAGTCAGAGACAGGAGGATTGCTGAGTTCAAGGCTTACCTGGGCTCCATAGTGAGCTCAGAGCCAGCCTGAACTACAAAGTGAGACCCTGTTTCAAAAAAAAAAAAAAAAAAGAAAAAAAGAAAAAGCACTGTTGGTGCCAGAGATGTAGCTCAGTGGTTTGAGCACTTGCCTACAAAGTGCAAGGTCCCTGATTCACTCCCCAGTAACCACATACAACAATACTAGGTGTGGTGACTCACTCGCACCAGCAATCAATACCCCATACAGTGCTGGGCGGGCGTGGTGGCTCACTCCTATAATCCTAGCACTCTGGAGGCAGATGCAGGGTGATTGCTGAGTTCGAGGTTTGCCTGGGCTACATAGTGAGCTCAGAGTCAGCTGGAACTACAAAGCAAGACCGTATCTCAAAAAAAGAAAAAGGCACTGTTCCCACTAGGAATTCCCCAATTCTTTCTTCCCTCTACCCCTGTAAAGTACTAAATCTACTTTTAACCACTAATCTAATGTCTTTATGGATTTATCTGTTATGGATATTTCATATAAATAGGATCATATAATATGTAGCTATTTTTGTCTGGCCTCTCACTTAGCATAACATTTGCAAGGTTCATATTGTAACATGTATGATATTTTTCTTTTTTTCTTTCTTTTTTTTTTTTTGAGACAGGTCTTGCTTTGTAGTTCAGGCTGGCCCAGGCAAGCCTGGAACTCAGAAATCCTCCTGCCTCTGCCTCCTGAGTGCTGGGATTACAGGCGGGAGCCACCACGCCCAGCACTGTAGTATGTGGTATTGATTGCTGGTGGGCATGAGACACCACGCCCAGCATTGTTATATGTCCTTACCAGGATGGAACTCAGGACCTTGGGCCTGCAAGGCAGATGCTGGAACCACTGAGCTAAATCTCCAGCCCTCTTTTTATTTCTTTTCATGGTTGAATGATATTTCACTCTGTAGGTATACCATATTTTATTTATTCATCTATTGACTGACATTTTCATTATTCCTTCCTTTGCATTATAGTAAATAATGTTACTATAATCGTGGGTATATAGCTTTGTGTTTAAACACTTATTTTCAATTCTTTGGCAGTATATACCCAGGAGTGAATTCTGTATTGTAATTATCTGTTTAATTAAATTTTTTTGTTATAGCTATTCTATTGGGTGTAAAGTGGTATCTAATTTTTTTTTAGACAGGGTCTTGCTTTGTAGTTCAGGCTGGCCCTGAGCTCACTATGTAGCCCAAGCTAGCCTCAAACTCAGCAATCCTCCTGTCTCTGCCTCCCCAGTGCTGGGAATACAGGTGTGAGCCACCACGCCCGGTATTGTGGTATGTGGTATTGATTGCTTGTGGGAGTGAATCACCACGCCCAGCATTGTATGTGGTTACCCGGGATCAAACTCAGGCCCTTGTGCTTGGGAGACAGGCACCAGAACCACTGAGCTAAATCTCTGGCCCTCTAAATGTTTTGATTTGCATTTCTTTAAGACTATTGACACTATGGGCCAGGGATTTACCTCAAATAGTACCACACCTACTTTGGAAGAAGGAGGGCCTGAGTTTGATCCACACCCCTCACATACCACAAAAAAAAAAAAAAAAAGACCAATGACACTGCATCTTTTTGTATCCTTATTGGCCACTTATTTATCTTCTTTGGACAAATGTCTTTTCAAATCTTTTTCCCATTTCTCAATTGCATTATGTATTATTTTACTGTTGAATTGGAAATACAAATATTTCATCTTTCTATATTATAGTTCTTTGTTCTTTATACTCTCTCTATGTCACTGGACCTTCTTTTATCTTCTTTCTTTCCTTATCTTTTCTCTTCTTTTCTGGCTGTTCCTTCTCAGCCTTTTTTTTTTTTTTTTTTTTTTTTTTTTTTTTTTTTTTTTTTTTTTTTT
>PVIC010028385.1:0-23247 GCA_004025085.1 Thryonomys swinderianus
AGAGAGAGAGAGAGAGAGAGAGAGAGAGAGAGAGAGACAGAGAGAGAGAGATCTCAAAAGGAAGAGCCAAAGAGCCCTGACTTAGCCACATCAATCTGACCCAGTGATAGGTATGTCCTCTCCTGAAGGGTCAAGCTTCCCAGAGCAAAGTGTTTTATCTTCTATTTTAAAACTCTATGGGCAAATTCATCAGACTATTTGATGGCTAAATGAAGCAGGGTTGTAGCTTCCAAGGAGCCTGACTCATATTCCTACCAGGCAAGAACAAATCACTCCCCTTTCCATCTCCTGGGCTTGCCCTTCAAGAGCTTAACCAGCTCATAATTCATGTCTCTCAATCTCTCTTACCATGAAAGCCAACTCATCGAGAGTCACTGTGGCTGCTGCTTCTCCTGGATTGAAGCTATTCCTAGAACAGGCAGACTTTTCTTCTTGTATAATCCACCCAAATGATAATTCATTCATTCTCACTGCTTGGTAAAAGCTGTGGCCCCTACAAAGCACAGTTTGGTAATGGCTGGTCATGACATTAAAGTAAGTGAACTCCAGTTGAGGATTGAGAGACCCAGTGGATTTCCACTTAATATCATTATAATGCGAAGGAAAACAGCCTCAATAAAGGGTGGGCAGGGAGGACTAGGGAAGTCAACTTCCTAAATAAAAATATTCTTCAGGTTGTAGGAAGGAACTAAATAAACTACATGTCTGATAATTATTAAGTATGTGGTATGTTATGTATTGGAAACACAATGGCGATTTATTCACCTGGAATAAAACAGTCATATCGCTTGTAAAATGCCAGTACACAATTAGATTGGTAATTAAGGGAGATGTGTTGGTCATGAAGACAAATAAATATGAAAGATATATGTTTTTTCCTCGGCCTCTACCCTGCTTCATTACTATGCTTTCTCCAGTGTTTTTTTATGTGTAGTCCTGAACTAAGTATCACAGTCTAATTTAAACTTCGTACAGCTCTACTGCTTACTTAGTAGCATAGTAGGCTGATTTTACAGATAAGGAATTTGAGGTTTAGTATTTTGATCTATTCCTTCTTCATCAGGAATGTGTCAGATGTGTTTCTGAGATCTTGTCCTAGATTTTGGAGGTCTTGAAAGTCTCCCGGCCTTGAGTTTATGCCTTGGTTCATATAATCCCCTCCAGATAAGTCTGCTGTTTTTTGTATTGGAGGAACATGAGGTGTCTGGACCATAATTAAGGGAAACAAAGGAGAGATTTTAGTTCAAATGGGGATCTGTTCCTCTCAACTGAGAGTCCTCACTCTTACAGGGTGTATGAATATAGACATATACTCATTGAAGAACTACAATTTTAACTGCTCTGTAAGTGTAAAGTATTTTAAATTATTACAACAATAGCAAATGATAGACCAACTAGGGGGGGGGATAAAAGTTAAGGAGCGTTGTTTCCTTATCTTAAGAATGAAAAGCTATGATTATATTATCAGAAGTGGCCAACATAGTACAGATTAAGGTTTTGTGTGAGTTTTCTGAGACCTATTGGGACCCATGTGTTAAAGGCTTAGTTCTCAGGTTCGCTCTATTGAGAAGTCATGGAAAACTAAAGATGTGGGGCCTGGGGGGAGTTTTAGGTGACCAGATGCTACGCCCTTCAAAGAACTGTGGGATTCTGAGCTCTTCTTCTCTCTCTTACTCCCCATCAAGTTTAGGGTGAGCAGCTTTCTCTGCCACGTGCTCCCATAATCACATGTTTCTTCATGACAGGCCCAAAAGAAAAGAGCAACCAATTCTAAATCAGAATCTCTGAAACCATGAATCAAAACAAACATTTTCTCTTTTTAAGCTAGTTATTATGGGCTCTTGTTATAGTAACAGAAAACTGACTAACACAGATGATTCCTAGTTGATTTTTTCCGTTTGCTTCAATGTGAATATCTTATATAACTGTAAGCCATATTTGTCCTACTAGCAAATTAAAGTGCTAATCACTTAGCATTGATTTGTTACCATTAAAAAAATTTCTAGACTTTTCTCTTAGAATTTCATCCACATTTCAGTTAGTGTACTTTTTAAAAAAATCTGAGATCTAATCTAGGATACAAAATTGCAGCCAGCAATTTGGTTTGTACCCAAAACAACCTTTGAGTTAGCACCTACCATATTTTTGAGAAACAGGATACTATCCATAATTACTCTCGAGCACAGGTACAGACTAATATTTTCCTAGACATCTGTTTTTATTGAGGTCAGAAGGGTGATGCCCTTATTTCCAGTCTTAGCTCAGAGCATCAAGACTATCAGCCTTCTTCTGCTGTGCATTTTCTCTTCCCATGTTGACTCACTCCCCACACCGTCAGTATGTGTTCTCTTTTTCACAGCACTACACTCTTTCCCTAGCTTCCCAGTTGCCTCTGTTTCTATCCTTGTGAGATCATCTAATTGTTACATATCTTACTTAGTAGACTGTAATGTCTCCAAGGAAAGGACCAGTGTCTCAACTTGCCCTCTCTTGTCTGTTCTTGTCTGCTCTGTGCCAAGAACAGAGTATTAAGTATTTGTTGACTATTTGAATTAATACATGTTTTAGCCATTATAATACCCCTAAGCATGTGCCATGTTGTTCTATGAATAACGTGTGGCATCTGTCTAGCCGAAATTTCTTTTTCTGTCCTCTGAATATGGTGATTAGTCTTAATTGTGCCAACTTGATTGGCTTGAAAACCACTCAGGGGATTAGCAAAAGCTCACTTCTGGGTGGGTCATAAAGGTATGACCTTCTGTACTGTATCTAGTCCCTGGCTTCTTCCTCTATGGCTCTGTTCCCCAGATTTGTTTCCTGGCCATGTGAATAGACCATCTTTGTTTCTTTGTTCCATGCTCTTCCATCATGATGTTTCTGCCTTGGAGATAGCTAACTGTGGACTGACTTCTCTGGAAATTTGAGCCACATTAAATCTATTCTATTTAAGTTACAGTTATCAGGCAATTTGTCACAGCAATGGAAAATTGATTAGTACATTTAAATATTTCCTTTACTCTAATTGAGATTTCTGGGTATTAGTATTTATGCATAGCATGGACTGAAGCTATAGTTGTCCAATGAAGGAATATTTACATTCTCTCAGTCATAAGTGATGAATTTTTTCTAAGAGTCAAAACTGACAAAAGCTATAGAATCTCATCCTGTCAGTATCAATAGTCATTCCTCACAGAAGAATCTGCTTTGTTCTTGCTTGGGTAATAGGCCCACCTATGGCTACATTCCTGTGTCTGAGAAAGTCAGTTTTTATACTTGGCCAGTGAGTATAACATGTTCACCCTCCTGAGGAGGAAGCTGGACCATATGGTCCATGGCTCTGGGTAAAAATGAACATATAAAAAATGGAGCCACTTACACTAATTCCTGGCTTCTAGAAGCCTCACAAAAATGTGTATAATTCTAACATCTCTAATTTTATTCATTTCCAGTAATTTAAAATGTTTTAAGTATAGTGATTTTTTAAAGAAAAATTGTTAGCCACTGTATTCATACCTGAAAAGAACAGAGAAACATGTTGCAAAAATAAACAACTGAGGAAATGTACATTAATTAGTTGTTGAAAAATACTGTCCATGTCATTTTTACCTTCTTCTAAATTAAAATCAGCTTTTTATTTTGAAAGTTCTGGTGTTTCGGTTCAGGGTCCATATTTTATGTGGCATCGTCTCTGACAGTAGAAAAAAATAAGTATTTTTGTTGCTAGCATCTCTTCGGAATCATTTTACTTTCAGAATATTATTTAAAAAGAATTTTAAAAGAAATAACCTAAGTAGGTAAGATGCTGCTGTTGTTTTCCAGAGTAGACATAAACTGAATGTGGTGATTGATTAATTCAATATCGTGGCTAACTTACAATTACTCCAAAGCATCATTCATAGATTTACATTTATTGTTTTTAATGAAAAGTAAGTCTCAAACAATTGGATCTTCCTAGATGCTTTGGAAAGGATGTCAGTGCATAGAATGAATATCATTTGAGCTTTGCAGTCATCTAATTGTGAGAAAATGTTCTATGTTATTCTCATCGGGATTGAGAACCAGCAAATGACTTCTACCAAGGTGAGCAATATTTTAAGTTTTGTGGGTCACTTTGTGGGTAAAGTGCAACAGGAACGACTTAGACAACAGGTGAGTGGATAGTTGTGGCTGGGGTCCAGTTCAACTCCATGAACTAAAGTTGCCAGCAGGCATCCTTGGCCTATGGCCACAATTGGCAGACTCCTAGTGTAGCTACCCCATCAACAGATATGAGGTTATTATCTTTGTCATGGTCAAATGTCCTTTAACTGTTCAAAGTTTGCTTTGGTGGCATGATTTAGGGAAGAGCGTCCTGGAGAGGAAAGCACATGCTCAAGGAATCCTGAATCTGTAAGTCCAATAACTTAATCTGTCTAACTCCCCATTTTTCTACACCACAAAATTGAATTATTAATATTTTCATTAATGTTAGGTCT
Organism: Thryonomys swinderianus; assembly: GCA_004025085.1. Classification (NCBI taxonomy): domain Eukaryota; kingdom Metazoa; phylum Chordata; class Mammalia; order Rodentia; family Thryonomyidae; genus Thryonomys; species Thryonomys swinderianus. The sequence goes on from PVIC010028385.1 coordinate 4,476, forward strand.
ATTTGGCTAATTAAATAAAGATATCTACTAATGGAAATGGATGACAAATAATTCACACTATTATTTTAAATTTATGCTATTGCAATTGTCAAAATATGAGAAAAATTTAAAAAATCATGAATGTTTCAGGTAAGGATGCTGCAAGGTGAACACTTATCTATTAAGATCATAGGGGCCAATGATAAAAGAGCTACAAGGGCTGGGACAGAGTTCTGGGATGTGTGTCTAACTACCTTGTTGAGCTGAAACACAGAAGAAGAGAGGAATACAGAGGGTAGCTGGGAGAGCAGCTGTACCCTTCTGTCAAGCTGTACAGCTAATCTCAGATGACCTTAGGAGCTAATACTCTGCCTGCCTACTCCTTCTCCCTCAGCCCCTATTGGTGCCTCCAACAGGTGGAGCCAACTCCAAGCCATTCTGTGCTGGTGAATGAATCACTGCTGAGAGAGGACATGAATAGGCACAAGGTAGCCTTAGAAGGACTTGCACATCTCAGTGAGCCTGCTGGGGTGTGGCTTATCAATGACACTGAGCAGAATGTGTCTCTCTTTTTCTTTTATTGGCATAGGTACTTGTTTTATAGCATTGTCATCAACTGAAACCCATTTGTTTCAGCACCCAGATGCAAGCAAAGTCAGCTTGCAAAAGTTAGAACATTTGGGTATTAAAGAATAATGGGTAAAAGATGAAAATTAACCTACAGATTAAGTAAAATTATGTAAGAAATGAAAACTGGAAAATGTTTTTTGCTACTTGGTTTGTTTTTCTCCATTATTATACACCAATTTCTTAACACTGTAATAAATGGGGACATCTAAGAAAAGTTATGATGAATTTTTGTAAGGGTTTGGGTCAGTATAGAAAAACAGGCCAAAATAAAAATCTTACATTAGTTATTGGTTAAAAATATGTTAAAATTTGATTAGTGTTTAGATTCATTTTATTATATTTATCAAATACAAGTAATGAGAACATTAAACCATATTCAAGTTTGAAGACAAAGAAGCGCTTTAAAAAATATGTTAAGTGTAGAGTTTGGGAATCTTGGGCATTCAATGCCACAGCCCAAGATGAGCCCTTCCTCGCTTCTGTCATATCCTGAGCTCTCGTGTCAGAGCCTGGCATTGAGTGGAAGGAAGGAGCTGCTCCTTTGGAAGGTCCATTAAACATATCATGCATCCTGGATTGAAGATGGAAACAATGACTCCAGGCATTGTGGGGTTTGCTGAACCAGTACTTACTTAATTTTGACTTAGTTACAGGAAAGAGAGCAGTTATATTTCCACATTAAAGGACAAAACAGGAGTATTTCCTTCCTATCTCTCAAGTTTTAAAATGTTTGAGTATCTTGGATCCTACGTATGCTGCACAGTATGCTGAAAAACAGTTCCTCGCGTGCATTTTGTCCTTCTCAGTGTGTCAGAGGGAGCCCTATGCTTTCACAGAGAGAACTTCCCTGTCCTTTTCGTGAAATCAGTTGGTGTAGACATCTTAGTGGGTACGTAGGTCCTAACCCATAAGTCATATTTAATCATCCATTTATTTCTTTTCTTAAATTTGTGTCTGTTTGTCCCACTTGATTGGGAGTTTGTGGTTTATTCTCATTGTGCATTGTAGTTGGCAAGGGCATAACCCAGAGGATGCTCAGTAGACGTGTTTTGGAATCAGTGCACGTCTTATCCAGTCAATATGGCAATCAGTATGGCAGGCTGGTTGAACATCCACGGTAGAGGGTCTGTTAGGCTTGAATGTCCACCCTAAATTAGAACCAATATGGGCTTTCTATATTATTAACATGCTTTCTTCATTACCAGAGATAATGGAGGCTGCTGTGAACAGGAGCTTGTGAAAGGACTGCATATGCCACATTCTAAAATATGCAGTGCCACACATCACGCAGAACGACACAAGGCAGCATCTATGCAAATGAATTACTGATCGAAGATAAAGTCGTGAGGCAAGCAGATTTTCCACAACACCAGCCTATATATTTTTGAGGTTTTCACTGTATTATTCATTTGTAGGAAGTGTTCATGGGTCCCGACATTTATTTTTAGGAAAAGTTTATAATAAAGATATAGTCTTCAGCTATATCTTTTTTTCAGCTATATCTTTTCTTTAGGGTAAGATTTATGACATTTTAGAGTAAGACAATAGGATGTACATTTAAACTGAGGATTTCTGGAATCAAAAGTTTCAGGTCCAGGTGCTTACTTGATGTATAACCTCACTAAGTCTAGGTTTTCCCAAAAGCAAAATTGGAAACTTCATGTGATAATAACATTTGTCTGATCAATAATATGTGTGTTTCTGTGTGTGTGTGTGTGTGTGTGTGTGTATCTGTGAGAGGGAGGCAGAAACAAAGATGCAGAGAGAAAGAAAGAGTCCATGTAAAAACACTTGCTGCAGTGTTTGGTCCATTATTTCTTAATTTTCAAAATAATTTTAATTGTGATAAAATGTACAAAGCAAAATTATTGATTTTAGCCATTTTTACAGGTCAATGGCATTAAAAGCATTTACATTGTTGTACAACTGTCATCACCTTCCATCCACAGAATATTTCCTCAATCAAAATTGAAACCCCCTACACTAGCAATAATTCTCCATCCTTCAGCCATACCCTCTGGCAACTATCATTTAACTTTCTATCTCTATGAATTCAAAAGTCATATATTTGTTCTCTGGGGTTTCAGTTAGCATCATGTCTTCAAGGTTCATCCATGTTGTGGTTTGTATCAGAATTCCGTTCCTTTTTTTTTAAATTGAATTCTTTATTGGTACAATTTATATACCTCTCACAATCACATACAACATAGCGAAAAGTACTTAAACAGATCAGCCTCCCCAAGTTTAAAGACCCATTTAAAAAATGAGAATTCCCTTCCTTTTTAAGGATGAGAAATACTCTATGTATATCCCACAGTTTATCCATCCTTTCAGTAATAGAATTGTGGGCTGTTTCCATGTTTGATGTATTATGAATACTGTTGCAATGATATTCATATAAAATATTTCTTTAAGACACTGCTTTGAATTTTTTGAATGTGCCAAAAAGGAATTGCTGAACCTAGTTTTAATTTTGAAAGAAACCACTATATTGTTTTCCAAGGCAGCTGCACCATTTTCCATTCTCACCAACAGCTCACAAGAGCTTTAGTTTCTCCACATTTCCATTCTGACATGGCAGTGGATTTTCCTTCAGACAAAGGACTGTCACCAGTTAGATAGGCTCTTGTAGAAAGTCAGAGAAGCATTTACACATTACTGCTTCTTCTCCTGTTCCTCTGCTTCTCCACGAGTAAACATTGCTCAGTGGCAGCCAGGCTCGGGAGCCAAAATATTCACCATTTTAGGCCGCTGGGCACAGGAGAGTTGGTTGCACACATTATTGTGACAAATGTAACTAATACTGAAAGTGTCCTGAAGTCTCATAGAACACGGTGGAATATCTCGACCCCGTTCACACTTAAGTTAGGCTCATGTGTAAGTTTATTCTTTTCCCCTCTTTACTTCGAATGTTGTTCTTTCTCAAAATTTTTCCTATACTTCTGAAAATACTAGATGATCTTGGCCTGGGGCCTCTAGTTATGTCTTTCAGAAAGCTTCATTGAGTCCTAGTGTGCCTAGTGTTCCCCTTGCCCCGTAGTTCTCATTTTGGGAATTATCTTTTGGAAAATCACGTTAGGCACACTGTGAATGGGTTGTATCATTCTGCTTTCCCTTGTCTGTGAGATGGTCTTATTGTTCGTTGTCATGCTTTTTTTGTTGAATTAATGTTCTTGAAGGAACATGTGTATGTATTTGTTTTCCATTTTGTAAACCAGTGCATTTCCAGAATGAACCCCACTGCCTGGCTCGCAGTTTATGTTCAACTAAATGATGTCAAATAAATGATGTAATGTAGATGCTGAATGTAGGGAAATAATGGTTTGGGGAGAGCCAGGTGCCCTGTAATGAACAGGAAAGGCAGTGGTGGGAGGAGTATGTGTAGCCCTTTTATAACCTGGGATTTTTCACAGTATGTAGAATAATCTGGTTTTAAGTAAAGATCATCTGCCATTTGGAACACTAAAATAAAATTATCAAAGTTAAATTATTATAAACATGCTACATCATTTATCTAGTGTGAGAAACTGAAGGTATAGATGAGGTCCAAAATATATGATATGTATTGCAGAATAGGAAGCAAATGCTCAAAGAGAAATGTTAACTGGGTGGGATAGGGGAAAGCAAAGAAGTGAGAAAAATATTTTGATAGGAAAAAGGAAAAAAAACAGAAATGAAGCTTATGTATATAGGGGGTGGGGATTGAAGGGAGGGCAAGATGATGGGGAAAAATAAGGATCAAGATATTTTATATACTGGTACAAATTGCCAGTGAGGAGTATGATCAGAATGTATTCCCAAAATGTACCAATAAACTCAATTTATTACAAAAATAAAAACAGGCCTTGATTAGCATTTTTTTTTGTACTGGGGATTGAATTTGGGCCCTTGTGCATCCAAGGTAGGTGTATACCACTTGAATTAAATCCCCAGCCCAGATTAGCATTCTTTTTATAAGGAACCATTTCCAATAACTGAATTTTATTTTAGGCACTGGATATACAGACTTGAAACAACAGTCAAAATGAAGGACAGGCTCCATGTGTCGTGACTATGTGCTTCTATGTTACCAGAAGAACTCGTGAACTAGTGACTTTGAAGCATGCAGAATATGGTCATGGACTTCAGACAGATACAGTCAGGTAACACAGTGCACCCTGCAAACTACAAGAACTCACCTGAGTGCCTTATGTCTACCCTGGCTCACTTCACCTACAGTCCTCCAGTACTTCCCTTTGGATCCCCATACTTTCATTTTCTAGAGAAACTGGATTATAAAACTTTGTATGTTGACCCACTTGTTGACTTTACCATTTGCCACTTTTTAAATAAAGAGAATACTCTGGAGAAGTTGTGATTGTCTGCATTGACTCCAATGGTAATGTGGAAAGTAAATTGTGCTTCTGGAAACTTGCAGTTTATTTAGAGCTTTTTTTTTTTTTCCCAACACAATGCACTCTCTTTGACCTCTTTCCTCACACATTCCATTGGGTTGTGCAGAATCTGCATGCCTGGAATGCATACAAGTTGAAGGGGAGTTAAATCCATCTAAACTTTAAAATGTAGGGGAGATTTAACATCCTATGTCCTTTGGAACGCCATAGTGCATTCACCGTTCATGCAGTCAGCAAACTAAAGGTCAGGCTTTAGTTGGTATTCAGCATAAAGTGTGTTGTAACACTGGCAGGCTATATTTATACAGTGGTGCTGAAAGATTAGAATAAATATGTATCATTGTTGATCACACAAATGTGTGCAAAGCAGCTGATAGAGTTAATGTTGGGTTGTGAATTTGTAATTATTTATCCATATGTTGTAAATGGCAGTTATTCCAAAATATAGTAATTTGGCACTTTATCCCACAGAATTTTTTTCTTGAGGAATAGAAAATGACGTGTTTAATGGTAGCAGGCCTTGGTTTCTAGCCTACCTTAAAGTGGGAAAAGTAAGAGATTGGCTTTTCCATCAACTATCCAATCAATTTTATTGGAATTCTTTATCTTATGATCAGATAAACTGGCTACAGTTTTGCCTTTTCCAAAAGCTAAAGAAATAAATATCTTATACTGTGCTTTCTTATAGGAAACAGCATGGACTGAAGGTCTTTGGATCTGTAGACAATCTACTCTTTCCTCATTTGTGCTCACAATTCTCTTGTCCCTTGAGCTCAGTCTTCTCTGATAGAGTTTAAACTCTGCTCTACTTTCTGATCATATCTTCACATCTAATTAAATGGTTTATACATTTATTTTCATTCAAAATAACTTTTCCATAAGGAAGAAGTAGCTCTCTTAGGTTCTGTAGTACGATCCTGTCAGTTCTAAAATGGCCTACACATAATGTCTGGTTTATATCCCAGGTCATTAGACAAGGCAAGTGTCATAGACAAGGGGCGTCATAGACAAGGCAAGTGTCCAGTGGCTCTTCAGGGGAGCTCCTTTGGTCTGTAATCCTCAGGGCACACACCCTGGTCCCATAGTTACACCCACAGTTTTCCTGTCTTCTCTGTATCCTTGCCTCTTGGGGAAACACTTCTGAGGAATTGGTACTCAAACTTCATTCTCTCTTCTTTGCACTTACTCTTAATTCCAATGGTTGGGAACATTCCTCTTCAGAAACAGCGCAGTATATGTCAAGCAAATTGTGCCTCTGGTACCCATCACTGTCATCTAATAGTTTCTGAAATCCTTCTCCAAACCTCTGTTAGTGATTCTTTTCCCCTTGATAATGTTATGACAAATAGTGGTTAAAGTAAAATACATGCATAATTGTATTAGAAGGCCACGTAGGTCAGCACAGTGGTAGTATTCCACAAAACACATTCTCCATAATTAGACTTGTCATGGAATTTATTTATTTTTAATTGATTTTACTGGTACACTTTATATATACACTGTGATTACATTCAACATTGAGAATTTGTACCAGTACATTACACATCTTGATTCTCATTTTTTCCCATCCCCCTGGCCTCCTTACAAGGGCAGGAGAATGTCATGAAATTTGAATTTCCATCTATGGAATCTCTTCCTAGCCTCTATAACAACTTCTTAGACAACCTATCCATTCTTACATCCAACAATTTCTCCCTTTTAATTCTCAATCTATCATCTTCTTCCTATATGCACTTGTAGTAGGCTGAGGCTGGAGGGTCTCAAATTCCAGCCCAGCTCAGATGACTTTGTCATACTCTGTCCCAAAATAACAAATACAAAGAGCAACTGGAGAAAAGGGCCTGGTTTCAATTCCCAGGACAGAAATCACACACACAACACATGCACAAACACACACACACCAGCAACAACAACATAAAAACAACAACAAAGGTTGGTGAACTGAACATCAGAAAACAATATTTAAAATATTGGAGTGACATTACTTACAGAACAGGAGAAAAATGATGGTAGCAGTCCATTTTGAGACCAAGAGAGGAAGATATTTTGTAGGAAAAGTGAAGTTAGATGTGAAAGTAGAAATGGGGAAAGTCAAGATGCCATTCTTCTAAGTATATTGAAAACTTTAAGAATTAAGCTCTTCTTTATCTCTTACCTAGTTACACAATTTGTGATATGAGTCGAGAATATTATAAAATAAGTATGCTTCTTACAAAGCTGAAAAGAAACTTTGAAACAACTTAAAATTGTGTGATGACATGACAAATTCAAATGAGGTAGCTGAGGAAAACAAGATCCCAAACCAATCAACATCTAAGATACAAGTTGACAAAATATGAATCAAGAATTGTCCCGTGATGTCTAAGAACTGGCTATGGAATTTAACTTCCCTGTTGACATAGCTCTTCATGTTATTTCTAATCACATATTTGATTATCATCAGGTCAGTGTACAAGTGACTTTGAATGTGACCACTGTGTATATTTTCTTTTGAAGTTTCAGCAGAGTCTTTTTATGGTTTTCCTCCAGAGAGACTTCACTTAATGTCTGTAACTTGCACAGGCCTGAAATATGATGTTTTTGGAGCTGAGCATCACGGAAGCATGAAGTCACACTTCGTTTACACAGTGCACAAAGACTAACAGTCTAGTATAAACAGCAACAGGATGAATAGCTTCCCCTCCAGTGCAGGCTCCATCAGTTCAATACAAATTATTTCCCTGTGATTCCCCCCTGCAATTACTTGATTATAAATCCCAATTGCTTCTCCTCATTTTGAAGACCTTGATTAAGTGATATCCCCTCCTGATTACTTTATAAAGTGTGGATACCATGGATTATCGACAGCTCTAGGTAACTAACTGCCTTGCTTCTTGGGCAGGCTGCCAGGTCAGTGGGAAAGCACCTGTTTTTGACAGGGGAAAAGAGCAAAGCCGATAGAGTCCACATAGCATTTGCAAGATCACAGACCATTAGCTGACCTTGACATTGTTTTGGTGGTTGTTAGTGTATGTGATATCTTTTGGCATTACCGAAGATCGACAAGGACATGATAGAGATTCTGATAAATCTGATATAAAATCTCACACTGTATAGCTTGTTGAAAACAAACATGTACAGATTTTCTAGATGGAAGAACTGAGCTATTTCACCTTATTTCTCAAAATTTCTGACAACACAGATCACCCAGAGCCTAAAGGCTCACATTTGACCTTCTGCTTTATTCCTTGCTGAGCTGAAATCATGTGTAAGCTTTGCTGAAGATGAAGTTTGTATCAAATAGCTCTATACAACAGGGTGGTTATCTCTTTGGATCCTTATTCATCATCTCAGGGGAGCTTCATGTCATGCCCGGAGATGATTTGAACATTTCCACAGCCATTCCACTATGGCATGTAAATATAAATTACTTCCTATTTACTTTTCTTCTTCCTCTCAAAAAAATTAAGTCCCACTTTATGGTCTGTCTTTCCCTCCCCCAATCAAAGGCCCTCCTACCTGAACCTTGTGGTAGATGGTTGGCCAAATTTTGCAGAAGAAGGCTTGAGATAAGTAAATACTATGTAAACACAGTAATGATGTTTATTTTTTCCTCACATTTAACTTCAGGAACAGTTTCATTTATCTTTTGAGATGAATTTTACCTTAGAATAGCTTTAGATGTATACAATTATCATGAAAGTAATCAACTTCCTGTATATTTCAGTTTTTCTCTTTATTAATACCTTTCAATAGCTTGGAATTTTGTCACAATTCATTAACTAATGCTGACAATTATTACTAATCAAACTGGTAGTTTATAGAAACCCTCTTATTTTTCATTTAATATCGTTTTCTTTTTTAATTGAATTCTTTATTGGTACATTTTATATACAGTTCACAATCACACTCAACATTGGGGAATTTGTACCAGTATATAAAACAGATTAATTCTCATTTTTACCTATATCCCTACTCACCCACAATCCCCACCCCTTATATGCATACTATTTCTTTTTCTTTCCAAATAATAGTACCTCTTTTTCTATCCTGATAGTCTACCATGTTAGACTCAATTGTCCTGACACATGCAGTATTCCTTGGCTGTGAAGATTTTTTTTGTCTTCAATGACACTGACAGTCTCAGAATATACTAGTTAGGTATTTTGTTGAATTCTCTTACATATAAATAGGAAATTCACAGTTGAGAAACTGACAAACTCCACATCAAACTACCCGATGGAGGCCAAAATCACTGATGATAAAACTTGTTGGTTGTATGCACTCTTGGTATAATATGAGACTCATACTTTACCTGTGTAGTTTTCCTTCTCAAAACCAATTACCCAAAACTAGTCATGAGAAGCATATCAGACAATAATAATTAAAGGTCCATCTACAAAATGGCTGGTAAGAGAGCCTCAGAATTGTCAAGGTCAGTAATAAGACTCATAATAAATTTGCAAATTGGGGAGAAAAGCTAAAACTCTTTTTAAATAATTTATGCAGGTATTCCAGGCTCATCATAGACTCAAGGTTATTTTATACTTTGGGTTATAGTCCACTCTTTTACTTTGTTCATCCACTTGTTAAATGTTAATTTTCTGAGTTGCTTCTAGAATTCCTCCCAGCAGCTCCTCATTGTGGGTTGGTTCATCTTTTTTATATTTCTAAGGTTTTGGGGGGAAATATTTTATTAACACCAATGGTTTTGAAGGTCATCTAAATTATAGGTAACTTCTCCCTTCTTAGTTAGCTACTTAACTGCAGTTAAGTAGTATTAAGTATATTTACATTGTTGTCCAACCAATTTTCATAATTTTTTCATCTTGCATATCTCAAATTCTATAACTATTAAATTAGAACTTCTTTTATCCTTTCTTTGCAGCCCTAGTGGCTGCCAATCCACTTCTGTAAGCTTGTCTACTCCAGATGTGTCACGTAAGTGGAATCACATACAATTTGTCCTCACAACTGATTATTTTTACTCAGTGAAATGCAGAGTGCATCAGTGCTCTACAGAGCTGAATGATGTTCCTTTGTTTGCATATACCATATTTTATTTACTCATTCATCTATTAGTGGATACTTACGGACATGAACGTGCAGATTTCTCTTCAGGCTCCTGCTTTAAATTATTTTCCATACATGCATAGAAGTGAAATTGATTGACAATATAGTAATTCTATCATCAACTTCACATTGTTTTTGTTGAGTGGCTACGCCAATTTAATATCCACCAACAATAACTAAAGATTTCAACTTCTTCACATCTTCAACACTTATTATTCTTTTTTTTCTTTATATTAAGCTTTACTATTGACACAAAACAAAACTTTCCACATGTTGTAAGATATTTTTCTGTGTCCCTGACATCTGGTCGTGGGAGGTCCTTGGAATGAGTAGATGGAACGTGTGTGGATACATAATAAAATTGCGTGTGTACACATTTCTTTTTGGCCTTACAAGTGATGAAACTAGTTGTTACTTTCCCATGGTCACAGAGCACCTGATGAGTCCCCCACCACAAGAACAGACTTGGGACAGATCTTCTCTTATTTTCTCCTTAAAGAAAATTTTCCTGTTTACTACATGCCAAACAGTACAAAGTGATAATTTAGGAAAGAAGTGGCTCCTGCCTCTTTCTGAGGCGTGTGCAGAAGCGATGTGCCGTGTGTAGTAGCAGCTTGTAATCAAGGCATAGTAGAAAGTAGAACTTGGTTGTTTCATGAGGATGTCTTGAACACATTCCTCCTTTCTCCTAAACTGCCCACCATTCCAAAAATGTTGGGCAGAATTTCTTTGATCCAGGGTTACTTCTGATTCTCTTGGAACTTCTCGGGCCAGTCTCCTCAGGAAGAGGGCTAAGTGCTCCCCAGGGAAGACTCCTGGAGAATTTTTTTTTAAATTGAATTCTTTATTGGTACAATTTATATACACCTCAAAATCACGTATAACATTGGGGAATTTGCACCAGTATATGACACAAGTTAATTCTCATTTTTACCCATATCCCTATCCACCCACACCTTCTCCCCCCCTTTATACATGCTCTTTTTATTTTCTTTCTGTATCATATTTATTCCTTCCCCTCATCACATTCCCAACACTTATTATTCTTAATTTTTATTATTTTTCTATTTCTGTAGTAGTTGTTTGCTTTTAATAGTAAGCATTCTACTGGAAGTCAAGTGATTTGACTTACATAGTTTTGGAAATTTAGGATATTGAGCATATTCCTATATGTATCCTTGCCTTTGAAATGACTATTCACATCCTGCTCCCATTTTTTAAATAGAATATTGTGTTGTTGTGTTCTTTTTAATTTTTGATATTAGTTATTTATCTGACATATGATTTATATAGATTTTTGCAGGTTACATTTTTACTCTGTAGATAGTGTGCTTTGATGAACAATAGTTTTAGGTCTTTTTCAATAGTTTGGGTTTTGAAGTGTCCATTATATCTATTTTTACTTTTGTTTGGGATTTTGCTGTGAAGTCAAGAAATCTCTGTCAAATTCAAGGTAGCAGAGCTTTTCCCGTTTTCTTTTAGGAGGTTTATAGTTTTAACTTTTATGGTTAGACTTGTAATCCACTTGGAGTTGATTTTTGTTCATAATACAAACTAAGAGTACACATTTGTATTTCATATATGGGTATTTAGTTTTTCCACTGGTTGTGGAACAATGATGTTTTGTAGTTTTTATTGTACAAGTATTTTATCCTGTTTAGTTTGTTTCTAAGTACATCCTTCATTGTGACTCTATTGTAGATGAAAGTATTTTCTTAATTTCTTTTTCATATACTTTGTTGTTACTTGCTTAGAAATACTCTCATTTTATGTTCAATAATCTTTCATTCTTATTTAACACTATAGCTTCAGAAAATAAAAGATGATCTATTATGTGATTTCTCTGAGATGATTGTGGGGTACAGAGGTAGTTTTCATGAAAAAGACCCTATAACCTCAGGATTTTGAGTTCTGGGACCTCTACCCACATATGTGTCTTAACTGTGATTTATTAAGGTCACTTCTTACTGAAGGACTATCGCTCTTTAACTCCCAGGAGAATGGATATCCTTGCCTTTCCTGACTGCGGTGAGGAAAAAGACCAGGTTCATTCATCCTGTGGGTTAGATTCCTTAAGATGATGAGGGAACTGTTACTACCCATGGCAGAAAACCTTGCATCACATGAGATAATTAGACTTTGGAAAGGATAATTTTAAGACTAGAAAAATCTTATTGTGATTATACCTGGGAGAACATGTGATTTACTAGCTCTAAAAATTTGTTGACCTTCTATCACTAAACCTTAATTTTCCTCTTTTGAGGAATATTAGCAGCCATTTCTTAAATGATTTTTCTGATTTTGTTGTTGCTGTTGTTTTGTGTTTTTGTTTTTAGAAAGGGTCTTGCTATACAGCTCAGGCTGGCCTTGAACCCACTCTGTACCTCAGGCTGGCTTCAAACTCCGGGAGACCCTCAGCCTCACTAGTGTTAGGAAAACAGGTATGCTCCACTATGCCTGGCTATTCAATTTTTTGACTACACAAATTGGATAATATGTCTCAAGTGCTTAGAATAACACTGAGCCTGGCTAAACTCCAACATACTGTGCAAATTTTTATGGTGTTTGTTGTCTGCTCAGTAGTCAGGTAACATTCTGGGTTTGGCCCTTAGTACTGGACTGTATCAACATCTTTATTACTGAATGCAGCAGTAGGAAGTACTAATGTCAACTGGAAAAGAATGACCTTCTTGTGGCCTGTTGGAAAAATATTGCACCACAAGGCATGACAGATAGCAGCATCTCCTGGTCTTATCTTTCTATTTGGAAGTTGGCTGAGAAAGATTAGTCTATAGTAAGAAGTACTGGCCAAGGAGTTGATGTGCATCAGGGACAGAATGTGAAGCATGGGGTAGAATTCATGATCTGTGATGCTTAGAAATGCAGACACCAAACTTCACAAACTGGCTCTGTCCCAACTTCCCTGAATATGTGCCTGAATCCAAATGGCATAGTCAAGGAGAAAAGAACAGCAAAACTGCGAAATGTGCAGTTAATGAACTTCTCAAATACCAGGACTCCAAAAAAAAAAAAGTCAGCTTTGAATGAAATAGACAAGTGTGTGCTAGCTGAAATTCTCTCTTTCAATAAGCAGAAAAACCGCTTGTTCAGAAATCCTCCTACACCAAAAATGCTTGGGATTTTCTTAACAAATGTGGATCGCTTTGGACAAAAACAGTTAAAATTGAAGCAAGTGAGGCAAAGAGAGAAGTGAACAGATGGTATGTAAGTATAATGATGATCCAATTGTACCATATTATAAATGAGCTATCACAGACTCTTAGGAGAGCCTCTGGCCAGACACTTAAACATAGCTGAAAAAAGAGCTTTTGGATCGTTTTCTTTTTGTTTTCTGTCTTTCACAACTTGAGAAAATCACAAACAAATGAAACAGCTCACCAGAAGGTGTAACACAGAATTACTCACACAGCACACACCCTTCTTGTCCTTCCTTGGAAATAGAAAAGGGCCAGGCAGCGCCGGTGAAGTTGTGATGTCTGGACACATCTTCTGAGGCCCCCACAGGATCACGGGCCGAGTGCTGAGGGAGCCTTTGGAGAAGCAGAAACCCCAGTACTTTTCCTCATCTTTTCAGAGAAGTCAGGCATCTCACCTCCCTCTGCAGCCATATGGTTTTTTGGCATCTTTTCTGATTTCCTGGAATCGTTGTTGGGAATTTCTTCAAACTATTTTGTTGTCCTTCTCTGATGTTCTAATTGAAATTGAAGTAATATGTTATCTGCACTCACGCAACAGTGCAAAAGTTCTGTTAGATCTTAGGAACATTTCGTTTAAGCTCTTACAAATGGGTTGAACTGGTAGTAGAAATAGTAGCTTCAACATCCACTTAATTTCCCACTATTGTCAACAAGTATCTCCAGGACATCTAGTCAGCTTGGAAATCAGTTTGGCAAAAGTCTCCACATTCTTGGGGAGCCTTAAAATGTTCATGTAAGAGAAATCTGTAAATCACCCCTCACCAGAAACTGCATTAATGAAAAATGTCTCCAGGCTTTTTGAAGTGTTTCCTGAGGTGTAAAATCACCCCCAGTTGAGGTGCTGCTGTTAAAATCTATCTTTTGTTCTTAAGGTGATTTCTGTTCCATCAGGAAAAACTAGAGTAGATTTTAAGGAGTTAAGTGCTTAATGACACAAAGCAAGGCATGACCATGATGACAACAATATCTCAAGTATTAGAAATTTGAAATCACATGCTACTTGTGTTTCTAGTAATTTTTAAATTTGGTTTACAATGTCTTGCTCCATCTGGGATTCTTTGCTTATGCTACTTTCCAGTAATTCTAAATTAAGAATCAAACTAAATTGGAAGAACTGCTTATATCATTTATGCTTTGATTTAGATGATAATGTCAATACCTAATATTAAGGACATACCACACAGAGTCTAGGTAAGGTCTGGGTACAGGTTGATATCACTGACTTTCTGTCATTATGGTTATACATCATTTCCCTACCAAATATTTATGGAGTCTCTTAAAGAAAAGACTCTCTCCTCCTTGTAATTTGAGAACAGAAACCCCCTTATTGAAGGTAGAAACTAGAAAATACTCATTTGCTTATCTTTCTTGGATACAGGGGATTTGAGGCAATCCTGACTCACTGAAAGAAGACTGAAGACACTGGTGGGTATAAGGTTTCTGGGAAAAATTTGACTTGATGGTTTAAATAGAAACTGTTGGGACCAGTTCTTCTTCTTTCTGGTCCTGGTCATGTGAAAAACATAGTGCCTGAAGATAAAGCAGGCACTTTGGAGTGATGGGGAGATAGCTGGTGGATGATAACAATATTCTATAAGTGACAAGAGTTATAAACAGTCTAAAGTACATGGTGCCTTCACTGTGGGGTGAAATTCTTCAACACTATGTCCTACTGTAAATTCGGTAGAAAGGAATATTTGCATCTTTTCCAGATGTCTTTGCTTGCTGCAGATGTAAGCTCTGTGATTTCAAGACCTGTCAATTGCCATCATCTCAGGCATCAGATAGTATTTTCAGGGGGACACTAAGCGTGATTGTGGAGTTGGGTTAAGGGGCAGCAAACCATTAAACGCATGTGTTCAAAGTCTACATGTAATGATTTTCAGAATCCAAAGCTCTGCAAGGACCTTTCTTTACTCTTGGGTCTCAAAGCACAGGTTTAAAACAAGCAAACACTGTTTCTAGTTCACATTACTCCTGGTGAAAGTAAAGAAATTTTTAGCTTGGTTTTTGGTGGATGTGACTAGGCAGTGTGGCAGGAAGAAAAATAAATGTTCTTGAGAGCGGTACACATGATGCACTCAGATTCTTTTTAAAAAATTGTTATTATTTATTGGTATATTGTTTATACACCTCATATCATGATCACGCTCGATACTGGGAATTTGTACGAGTATATGACACAATTCTCACTTTTTCCTATTCCCTTACCCACACCACAACCCCCACCCCCTAAATACATGTTTTGTTTCCCTTTTTTATTACCATCACATTTTTTCTTTACCCCTCATTACTCACCCCTCCACCACATTTCCCTTGTGGCACTCAGATTCTTGCCCAAGATTTTGCAGAGAGAAACTCTACAACTCTTTTGAATAAATCTATATAGAGTTAGAGAACAATCTTTCATAACATCCCTTCTTCTCATCCCATGTCTGAGTCTCTCTCTTTTTCTCCTGCCACCTTTTTCTTCTCTCTTTCTCTCTCTAATTTAAAGTTGCAGGGTTATTCTTTTCCTGTAACTCATAATCAAGAGGCATCTATTCCCCTTCATTCTACAAAATGTTCATTCTGGTACTAATTAAAACCTCAGAGTCTTAGTTTGACACTCCTGACTTTTCTTTTTTGATCAGGCCTTCAGGAAGCAGGATCTAAGACAGGGATTTTTATGCAATAAAAAGATTAAGGAATTGTTCTCAGCAGAAGCTATAAGGAAGAGTGGGAAGCAGGAGAAGACAGAGGAAGAAGTGAAGCCAGTAACTTCCACTGACACCTAGTCTGGCCTGATCTAAGGACAAGCCATGGAGTATGCACCGCACCTCAGGGTGTCTGTCCACTGCTTTGGAGCCAGCTTTGTGCTCTATGTCAGTGGCTATAGGCCAGGACTGATGAATGGCAGATTCTAGCACAACCAGGTTCCTTTGGCTAAGGACAATTCCCAGGGAATAGCACACCTAAGAGCCACTATTACCCGTACTTGTTGCAACTGAGGGACATATCCAAGAACCTAGTGTAAGTAGGTGTTGATCGTCCTCTTAATTTCTGCTGCATCTGTTGTGGTTTTGCACTTTTCATTCATAGTTGCATAGATTTAGGTCTTTTCCTCCCTTTTCTTGATAAAGTCAGCAAAGAGTTTGTCAATTGTGTTTATTGTTTCAAAGAACAACTCTTCAATTCATTGAATTTTTTGTGTGTGTCATTTTCTTATTCTCCATTGCATTTATTTCTCTTCTGATTCTTGTATTTTCCTCCCTTGTATAAGCTTTGAACTTGCCTTTCTCTTCTTTTTCTAGAAACTTGAGATTTAACAATAGGTTGTTTATTTGAGCTCACTCTGTTTTCCTAGCATGGGCATTTACTGCTACAAATTTCCCTTGTAGTGTTGTTTTCATTATGTCCTGCAGATTTCTGTATGTTGTACTGGCATCATTGTTTAATTATAGAAACTATCTAATTTATTCTTTAATTTTGTCTGTGGTCCATTGGTTATTCAGGACAGTGTTATTCAACTTTCACGTGTTTCTGAAGTTCTTGGAATTTTGTTTGCTATTGTTCTCCAATGTAACGGCACTATGGTCTGATAGTAGAGACAGGATATCTTCAATCCCTTTGGATTTACTTAAGGTTCTATGAACTAATGAGTGGTCTATTTTGGAAAGTGACCCATGTACAGCAAAGATGAATGTGTATTCCAATTTTGTGGAGTGGAATACTCTTGTAGACATCTGTAAAACCCATTTGTTCAAGTTTGGTTTGGTTCTAATATTTCACTATTGATTTTTTTTGTCTAGTTGATCTGTTTATTTGCAACAGAATATTTCCACTGCTCTAGAAGGAAAGACTACTGTGAAGAAATAAATCCACCAAAACAAATGCTGAAGGGACTGTGGGGAGGAAGGAATGTTTTTCCACTGTTGGTGGAAATGGAGACTGGTCCAACCACTGTGGAAATCAGTGTGAAGATTCCTCAAAAAGTTAGGATTAGAGGTCCCATTTGACCCTATTATTTCCCTGTTAGGAATATACATGAAAGAATGAAAAGGATCATACCATTATGACATATGTGCACTGATGTTTATAGCAGCTTATTCTGTGATAGCTAAATCTTGGAAACAACCTAAATACCCATCAGATGGAGACTGGATAAAGATGTGGTCTTTATAAAATGGAGTATTACTCATCCATAAAGAAGGATAAATTTGAGTCATTTATACTCAAATGGATGCACTTAGAGGACATACTCATAGTAAAGTAAATAAGGCACAGATGTGTAAATACTATAATGCTCCTCTAGGATGAGAAACTAAAGGTTTAAATGAGGTCCAGAATGTATGACTGATATTATGGGGAGAGAAGAAAGGGGGAGTAGGGAAAAATAAAAAGGGGAAAGAAAAAATTTGATTGTAAAATAATAGAAACAAAGCTTATGTACATAGGGGTACGGGGTGGTAGGTTGGGGAAGGGAAAGGAAAAAATGAGAATCAAGGTATCTCATGTAAAGGTACAAATTTTTAATGCTGAATGTGTTCATATGTTCATACAATGTGTTCATAATGTACATGTAAAATGTACCAATAAACTCAATTTTATAAAAAAGATCCTAGTAAAATAATGTAGTACACAGGCTTCTGTGGTCTGGCTTCATTCATTTCTTCTTTGTCCTCTTTTTTATCTTTCTTTCTATTGCTTCTTATAAACCCATTTTCTTTTCTTTCTTCATCATGATAGAGTTTAAGGATCTACCACTCCTTCAACTTTCCTATCAGGAACCGGGATGAAAGCTCACTGTAAGATAGTTTAAGCAACTGGCAGAGTACAGGGACATTTCCTTAGCTCTATCAGCCTCTGGAGCAGATCCTCTTGGCTTCTCCCTGATATTCCCGCCTTCCTCCTTGCCTGTAGCCAGGGCTTGTGCTCCTTTTCAGAGGCTGAAAAGCTGGCCTTCCCTTCTCCATCCTCCCTTGTTGCCATAATTTTGGTGGCTGACCACATCCT
Organism: Thryonomys swinderianus; assembly: GCA_004025085.1. NCBI lineage: Eukaryota > Metazoa > Chordata > Mammalia > Rodentia > Thryonomyidae > Thryonomys > Thryonomys swinderianus. The sequence continues at coordinate 22,744 of PVIC010028385.1, forward strand.
GGCTGGGGATTGAAGAAATCTTGTGAGAACTTAGAGAAAATGGAAATCACCATGGCCTTGCTGCTTTTGGACAATATCATGTGACAATGTGATGCTAGGAGCTACTTCAGACATTTGGCCATCCCTTGACTGAGCCCACAGGAGCTCGGCCACGTCGTGCCGTCAGCAAGTCCCTGAATTAACCCTGGGCCTGTTGTGGACTTTCCTTGTCATGGGTGAGTGAAATAAAAGCTCACTCTTTACTTTGCAGTGAAACTTGGATTTGAGGGTGTAGAGACATCTCAAGAATCACATAGATCTTGCTCCTCCTTCTCCTCCAAGTCAATGGCAACTGGACATAGTCAGCTATGTGGCTGTGGACTCTGCACTTTTCCCAAGAAAGGAAACTGAGCCACCCATGGTCCAGTTTCTATTCTGAGCAGATATAGAAAGATCAAAAACACAGCCAGTGAGGGGTTGGAGCAGCTCTTGTCCTACGGCTGGACACAGGCTGTTTGAGGGGAT
>PVIC010028386.1:0-23241 GCA_004025085.1 Thryonomys swinderianus
GTCATTTCCTCTAAAAGGTTGGTAATTTTCCTAGTCTGTGAAGTCCCAGTCTGGAAATTATTGGTGCTAGCTATTGTGCAACAAGGATATTTTTCTTCAAAGGAACAAAAACCAGATTTTCAAAATTTATTGCAAATGTGTCATACAAGAAATTCATATTTATTGATAGTAGAATGGTGGTATTTATGGTCATGATGTAAGGAGGACATGCTGCATGAAACTATTAAAATCAATGTGTTAGGGCATGGTACCCATAAAGGGCATGCTATAAATCACAATGTAAGAAAAGGAGAAAAAACATCCACCCACTACAGAAGTTCATTGCCAATTTATTAAGATTTATGAAGAGAACGTTTTGGGTTGATAAGATATATCTAGATGATATATGAAATTTCAGTCCTAAAGGTGGAGACCAGGGCTCTGGTTTCAGTGAGCTCCACCAATGTCAACAGGGATTTTGCAAGAGAGAGAACATTTTACTTTTTTTCCTCTTGTAGTAATTTCTTTATTACAAGATTTCTTCTAATTGCTTTGTAAATGATCTTGTAGATATGGTAAACTGAAAAACCTAATACTTTGATTCCTCAGTGTTCACAGAATATTGGTTCTAGGACTTCCATAGATAAAATCCACAGATGCTCAAATACCTTATATAAAGTGGAACAGTATTTATATATCACCTACCCAACCCTGCTATATACATTAAATCATCTCTAGATTATTTATATATTTAATATGATGTGAGTACTACATACATAGCTGTGAGAGAATCATATGAAAATAAAGTTTCTACATTTCAGTATAGACTGTTTTCTTTTTTCAAATATTTTTGATCCTTAGTTGGTTGAACCCCCAGGCATGGAAGCCATGGACGTAAGGGATGATTGAACTGTATTTCTCTATTTAATTTAAGTAACGTTAGAGATCACATAATTTCCTCATTATCAAGTCAGCTTTACTCTAAAAGAAGAGACTCCAAAAGTAGTCCCCAGAGCTTCTAGCTCTATTTCACAGTCATAAGCTGAAGAAACGTAAAATCTAACACAGTTTGTACAGCGAAAACATTAATCATCACAATAACAGAAATTGAAGTTCTAGTTTTTGTCCTCAGTAAAAACAATTTGGGGAGTTTTTGTCTATGTTTTTGTTTCTTTGTAGTAGTAGCAGCAGCAGTTTATTTATGTAGCCATGGTGGGCCCTGGGTATAGTGGGAAGATATTTTCTAAAGTTAGACTTTAAATTGAAAGTACCTTACATGCCTATAAAGTCCAGTATGCAATTTTGTGTTCAGCAGCTTGTACATTAAATATCACTAAACTGGAAAGACAAAAGGAAAATCACTGTCCGATGTCTGTCTTATTGCTGAGTTCCTCCATTCTGTTTGAATATTAGCATATAATTGTGCAGTAAGAAATTAGAGATGACTGAAGCCTGGCCTCTTCCCCTGGCATCTGTGAAGTAATTTTTAAGGCTTAGAATATCCTGTCTGGTAAGAGTGTCTGTTTATCCATGGCACTTGGGGTATGCCGGGTGCCCTGCGCTGACACATACGATCTTTATGACAGGGTGGCTTGGGCCACATGGTATCAAGAGGAGCTGCAGATTAAGGTCAGTCACACGGGCAATCAATCATGTCTAAATGACAAATGATAAAAACTCTGGAGACCAGTCTTCAGATCATTTCCCTCACTGTCATACATCCTTTCAGAAGGACGTTAGCATTATCCACAGTTCCACTGGGAGAGAGAATTGGAAGCTCATGCCTGGAGCGCGTGCCCATTTCCCTGTTGAATTTGATCCTTTTACTGTATGAACTGTAACCATGAATGGTAGGGTTTTAGTGAGTTCTGGAGTCCTCTTAGCAAGTTATCAAACATGAAAGTGGTAATAGGAACCTCAAATTTGAATTGAGGCTGCAAGCATCATACAAAACACATCTGGTGAAAAGAAAATTCAGCCATCATGGCAGGCCACAGAACATTCCCGTCATAAGTACCTATGCTCTTGGCTTACAAAAAAAGAGACCAAAAAACAGCCTAGAATAAGCAAAACATTTTAGGGATTTGTGTAGGGTGTGTTTATGTATGTGTCTGACATGAAATGATCCTGGACTTAAAGACATTTTATTCATATACTCTAATGGGAAACTAAAATCCTGTAAGTCCTCTCTTAGGAAACTTTAAAACTCACTTGGAAGCAGTCTAGGACCAACACAACCAAATGCTGAATAATCTGAGTTTTAACACAAAGGCTGTCCTTTGAGCTTGTCATCTTGTCAAGACATCAAAAGGGGCCAAAAACATACACTGAAGGAAAGACAGCGTCTTTCCTAAATGGTGCTGGGTAAATTGGATATCCACGTGCCGAAGATTGAGTCTAGACCCATATATCTCACCATGTACTAAACTAAAATAAAAATGGATCAAAGATCTAAATGTTAAAACAGAAACAATCTGCTGAAAAAATGGACATCCAAAATGAACAGATAATTCTCCCAGAGAATTATAGGTAGCCAATGAAAAAATGTTTAATATCGCTGGCCATAAGAGAAATGGAAATTAAAGCAACACTAAGATTCAGGCAACAACAGAAAGAATGGCTATCATGAAGATATCAATAATGCTGGTAACACTGCAGTAAAAAAGAAAATCCTACCACATTGTTGATGGAAATGTAAAGTAGTCGACCACTACAGAGTGGATAAAGAAAAGGTATTTATACACTATGGATAAAGAAAATGTATTTATACACAATGGGTACTACTCTGCCATAAAGAAGAACAAATAAGGGATTTGTAGGTAAACAGAATGATCTTGAGAACATAACATTAAGTGGAATGAATCAGATACAAGTTTAAATATCACAAGGTTTCTCTTTTGAAAAACCCAAAATATAAATAAACAACAAAATAATGAATAGATAATAGGTACTAGGAAAATCTTTTTCAAATGGGAAAGGGAACAAGATTAAGAAAAGGTGGGGAGAAGAAGGGACAAAGAATTTTAGTGAAGAGAATTGAAGGAAAAAATGGAAATAGAAATTTTGCAAATGGAAAGGGGAACAAAAGTTGGGAAATGGAAGAGGAGGGGGCAAAAAGCATGAAAATGTCCTATGTACTCGTACAAACTCCACAATAAATGTAATCGTTATGTAGTACAAATGTGTTAATAAAATTTTTTTAATTAAAATATTTAAAATGTCAGTTTTCTAGTTCATGAAATACGCAGGTCTGTCAAAGGCAAGTGATATTAAGGACCAACAAAAGAAAAGTGCTTTAAAACTTGTAAATCCACAGATGTAGGAATTCATTATCTCATCTATGAAGCTGTAGTCCTATGAAAATAAATAGGAAAATGGTTAAGTGAAACATTCCTCGGTTATGCGAAGCACTGTTCTGAGGAAGGTGTTGCACTTCATACCGAAGTGTTCCTCGAAGCCTCGTGTGTTCATAGGCGGGTCTTTCGGGAAGTAGCTGGATCAGGAGTGTGTGCTACCGCTGGATTAGTCCACTGGTGGCTTTCCGTCTTGGTGTGATGTTGGGAGGTGAAGCCTGCTGGAAAGAGGCGAGTCACTGTGGGTGTGGCCCGAAAGGGTGCCTATGCCTCCACTTCCCTTGATCCCTCTGCGCTGCGCCTCCTGCCTGCTGCGCCATGAGCCGTTTCTCCTCTGCCGTGCAGCCGTCCCATGCCATCTGCCTTGAAGCCAGCTGACAGTGGACTAAAACCTCTGCCAACCGTGAGCCAAAATAAAGGTTTCATCATTTAAATTGTGGGCGTTGGGTGTGTATTATGTCTCAGCAATGAGAAAGTAAGAGAACATATCCGGGAATTCATTTATTTTTATATATATATAATTTGCCTTCCCAGGCCAGGAGATGATTTATAAATCAGTGTCCTGCTGACATTTCCCTTTACGTGGGTCACACCAAATTTGCTGCAGTATTAGAAAAATTTGGGGGAGAAGTGACCCAAGAAGGCTGACTAGAGAAGGAGCCATGTCAGAGATTCTCGTGGAACATCAACTAAAAATACAGGTAACTGGAAGCACGTGAAAGACACCCTGATTCAAAAATTAATTTGAAAGAAGATATATGTAGATCAAACCAAGTATCTGGACAGTTTAAAAGGGGAAGAAATCCCACCAAGGCTGGCTGGCAGAGGCCCCACCCTCACGCATTTTGGGAGACGCCATCTTGAAAACTTCCCATATATCCCGAGGGAATCAAGGAGCACCGCAGAGACTCTCCTCCCGGGACAGACTCTGGTATATGGCCCAGTTCTCCCCACTGACCCCTCTCCAAACACTAAGAAAGCTGCACCCCTGCAGCATCCTCACCAGCACTCAGCAAGGACGGGAAGCTCTTCCCCCAAGCCCCACTCCTGACTCTGGGAAGCAAGAGGAAATAAATGAGCAATGGCTTCAAGTCCACACAGCCACCTGTGGCTGCCTGAGTCATCATCTAACACATCAGTCCTGGGCCTGCCGGAGTCTCATGGAGCACTCCGGCCACCCAAATTTCTACCTGGTGCCTGAAGTTGGCCCCTCACCTGCCAGTCTCTGCCCACAGCGGTTTTACCAGGCCCGTTTGTCTACTGGTACCCTGTGCTTTGTTCAGCCTCCACCTAGTGCTCATTACCCTGCACCTTCCCTGGGCTCACCAGTGTCTCTGTTTTTGGCACTAGCGTCAGTCCCAGGCAGCCTGAGTCTCTGCCTAGTACCCCAAGTCTGCCTAGGTCTCCTCTCAGTGTCAGGCACCCTGTGCCCTCTCTGGGTGTACCATGGTCTCCACTTGACACCCCACATCAGTTCTGGGAGCACTTGGGTCTCCACTGAGTCCCATGGGCTTGGGTGAGTCTCTGCCTGGCTCACCAAACCAGCTCACACCTTATCAGACTTTGTTGCACTCAGCACTGGCCCAGGCCTACCTGAGTCTGCCTGATGCCCCTGGCCTACTCGAGTCTTCACCCAGCACCCAGTGCCCTCACTGGCCTTGTTGGAATCTCTGGCATCTTGCATCAGTCAGGGCACGTCTGAGTCTCCACTTAGCACCTTGGGCTCACCTGAGTCCCTGCCTAGCACTTTAAGCTGGTCTGGTGTCCACTAGAATCTCCATCTGGTGCCCAGCATTGACCCCAGGCTTCCTGGAGTCTATGCCAGTTGCCCCAATCCTGCTCAAGTCTCCACTCAGTGCTAGTGCCCCATATCCCCCTTGGACCTACCATGGTCTTTGTGTAGAACCCCGCATCATCCTCAGGGCATGTAGGCCTCGACTAAATGCCCCAGGACTGCCTTAGGCTTTACCTGGTGCCTTAAACTGATCACATATGCAACAGAGTTTCCTTCTGGTGCACAGCGCTAGTCCCAGGCCCACCTGAGTCTACACATACCCCACCCGCTTAGCAATATTACTTGATTAATTTTTACTTGTTTCTCCCACTTTTAAAATTCCTATCAAGTGCTCGCTTCAGCAGCACATATACTAAAATTCCTATCAAGATTTTTTCTTAACAGTCTGCTCTTTCTCAGTTGCCCCCTCTTCTCTTATATTAACCTTCTGCCCACTCCATTCTGTTTGCCCTTCTTTATCTCACCTACCCCTTTTCTTCCCTAGATGTTTCTCCACTTTTCAAGTACAAAAATAAATCAGCAAGTTCTGACAGCTATGTAGCTGTATTCAATTCCAGATTATAGCCCCCTCTTCTACAGTATGCTCCCCTAAATATCTTATTTAAACCTTCAACACTAACCCCACGTCTCAAATGTAAAACACTTCCAATAAAACCTGACCCCATATCCAATGTTTAACCTATTATTATTTGTCCTATCTACCTATTTCCCTACTGATTCACATACCTCTCTCACCAATCCCTCCACCTCCTGTCTTCCTTTCTTCCTCTACACCTTAGATTACTAATAACGATATAGTATTGGTTATAAAGAGCGTGGATAAAGGGGATAAGCGTAAATGCGGAGTTTAACACATATAAAGCATTATATCATCAGATTTGTTAATCCTGTTATCTCCAGGAGTAATACCTTTCCACAATACAGTGTTGACACCAAACTAAACAGGTGAAGGGTGAACACTATCTCTGACAAATAAAGCAGTGAAAATATCATCAAAAGACAGAATCTAACTAAAAAGATCTTCACATCAACTACAGTGTCTGTTTATGATACTAAACCTCAACTTTCAGTTCCAAAGGAAAAATGATACATTTATCTGTTACATATACATAAATGAAGAAACAGGGCAACAAAAATTCCTTAAGCTCTTCCACCTTGTCCAGGGCAGATCTAGGAGGCATCTATGGAAAGGAAAGCAAATACAAGATAGCAGAGCTCTATGACAGTTTTAAAGAGACATGAATTTTGACAAGTTCAAACACGATGTGACCCCAAAATTTGTGAAATTATCATTCAAAATGCCTGATGTAAATATGGGGAAAACAAAAACAAAACATTGGAAGAACTGACCAAAACATGAGTGACAAATTCATCAAAGATATAAAATCCACAAAAACCCAGCAATATCAGAAATTAAAAAGTCTTATAGAATCAATAAGTTGTAGAAATGACCAATATGAAGACATTGATCTAACTGAGGACAACATGGTAAATTAGAATGAAGCACTCAGACAAGCCACACACACACCAAAAAAAGAAAAAAATCATCCGACAACTACTAGATGACACTAAGAAGATCAACATAATGTTAAATGGAGTTAGAAAATGACTGGGAGGTAACACAGACTGTTAATTGTTTACAAAAATCATAATAGAGGGGCTGGAGGGTTAGCTCAAGCACAAGGTCCTGAGTTTGATCCCGGTAACCACATACGATGCTGGGCGTGGAGACTCACGCCCACCAGCCATCAATACCACATACCACAGTGCCGGGCGTGGTGGCTCACGCCTGTAATCCCAGCACTCGGGAGGCAGAGGCAGGAGGATTGCTGAGTTCGAGGCTAGCCTGGGCTACATAGTGAGCTGAGGGCCAGCCTGAACTACAAAGTGAGACCCTGTCTCAAAAAAAAAAAAATCATAATAGAAAATTTCTCAGACATGAAAATAAGCTCAACATACAAGTAAGTGAGGCTTCCTGGGCATCAAACAATTATGAAGAAAGAGAGTCACCAAGACATGTCATATTTAAGTTGCCAAATGTCCTAGAAAAAGCCAGAAGTTTAAAGGAAGTTGGAGAAGAGCAAAATGTCACATATAAAAGTAACTACAGTAGACTTTTTACACAAACTTTAGGGACCAGAAGAGCTTGGAGTGAAGTATTTCTTCCCTAAAAGCAAACAACATCTAATTTAGATTAAAATATCCAGCAAAAATTTCAAAATATCTGGAGAAATAAGGACATTTCATGAAAAAGAACAACTCGAGATTTATAAATACTAAATCAACACTTCGGAAAATAATATCTTACACAGAAATGATGCATCAAAAAATGCAAAAAAACCCCACCCCAGACAAACAAAAACTCCAAGCAAGGTCAATAGATGAACAACAGTATCAAAATGACAAGAAAAGAAAAACAATTCACCCACAGATGAAGGCAATGATAGTAAATAACCAGCACATGTCAGTAATATCCTTCAATGTTAATGGCCTCAAATCTCCAATTAAAAGTCAGAGTAGTAGATATATATAAAAAAACAAACCAGAATTGAACAGTCCATTGCATTCAAGAAATTTATCTAATCCAAAAAGATCACAGTACAAAAAAGGATAGAAGACAATGTTTTATACATCAGCACCCTAAAACAAGCAGAGATAGCAATTTTTAAAACTGAGCAGAAGAGACAAAGGTTACTACATACTAGTTAAGGGAACAATTTGATAAGAGATAATGCTTATCAATATTTATGAATTGAACACTAGAGCATCTACATAAAACATATACTGCTAAGCATAACAGATGAATAAATAGTAACACAATCACAGTGGGTTATCTTAATACCCCACTTTTGCAAAAAGATGAAAAACTTCAAAGTAGAACCATACCCTTTATCATATGGACCTGACAAACAACTATAGAGTATTCTACCCTAATACAACAGAGTATACATTTCTTTCTGCACCACACCTTACTTTCTGCAAACTAGATTGCATACTAGTCCACAATAAATATAAAAGAATTGAGATCATGACATGTGGACTATCAAATCACTGGGTAATGAAAATGGAAATCAGCCACAGAAAATTTAGAACCACTTGGAAACTTAGAAATGTTCCTAAGCATTCAATGAGTCACAGAAGAAATCAAGGAAAAAATTAATTTCTCAAAGTTAATAATACATAATACAACACATCAGAATCTATGCGACAAAATGAAAGCAATCTTAATGCAGTCAATGCTCACATTAGGCAAACAGAGCAAGTTCAAGTAAACAATCTCATGAGAAACTTAAAATATTGAGAAACAGCAACAATCCTCATCCAAACAATTAATGAGTGAAATCCTAAAGATTAGAGTGGAAATCAATGAAATTGAGACAAAAAAATACAAGTCAACAAACGGGAGAGCTGGTTCTTTGAAAAAGTAAACAAAGCAGATAAACCCTTAGCCAAGCTAACCAAGAGAAAGAGTGAAAGCACTCATATCAATGCAATTAGAAATGAAAATCAAAACAGACACTGTTGAAATCCATAACATAATAATTACCTCAGGAAATTGTATTCCAACAAATTAGAAAATCTTGAAGAAATTGACAGATTCGTACCCTCTTTACCCTTCCCATATGAACATTTTCTTCCCACTTCCCAGTATCATATATTGTAGACTTTATTTCTACTTTCAGTTTCTCACACTAGAGAAACAATATTTAAACATGTGTGTCCAATTTATTTCACTTAAGAGTGCGGAAAGACAGTAATTTTTTTAAACATCTACCAACTAAGAAAAAGTTCAGGCAGTGATAGATTCACTGCTGATTTCTACCAAACCTTTAAGAACATTATATCACTGGTACTCCTCAAAATCTTCAATGAAATTTAAAAGGAATAGAATGTTTTAAACTCATTTATGGAAGCCAGCATCACTTTAGTCCCAAACTGAAGACCCAAGGAAAAAGAAAAATGTAGGCCAATCTCTTTGATAAACATGGATACAAAAAATGCTCAGTGAGATATTAATGAATAGAATAAAACACATCATCAAAAAGATCATATGTCATGACCAAATTGGTTGCATCTCAGGGTTGTAAGGATGGTTCAACAAATGCAAATCAATAAATGTAATACAGCATATAAATATAAGGAAGGACAAAAACCACGTGATCATATCAATAGATGAAGAAAAGGCTTTTGACAAAATCCAACACTTCCTCATGAAAAGAACCCTGAAGAAAATAGGTATAGAAGGACCACACCTAAATGTAATAAAACTTATATATGACAAACTACCAGCCACCATCACCTTAAATGGGAAAAAAAAACCCTAAAAACATTCCCTCTAAAATGAGGAACAAGACAAGGATACCCACTATCATCAATTCTATTTGACATGGTTCTTCAACATTAGCTAGGAAAAAAAAAAACCCTTAGAATTATTTACCAAATTTAGCAATGTTGCAGGATACAAGATGAACACAGAAAAAAACTGAAATGAGCTTTTTAAAAACATAACTAATAAACTCAACAAGAAACACATAATGAAAATACCATTCACAGTAGCATCAAGAAAAATTAAATTGCTAGGAATTAACCTTCCCAAGGAAGTGAAAGACCTCTACAAAGAAAACTGCATACTCTGAAAAACAAGACTGAAGAGGACATCAGAAAATGAATGTTTCCTGTTTCTGGTTAGGCAGAACCAATATTGTCAAAATGGTCACACTTCCAAAACTGTTGTACAGATTTAGTGCAATCTCAATCAAAATGCCAACAGCATTCTTCACAGAACTGCAGAAAACAATCCTAAATTTCATATGGAGCCAAAAGAGACCCAGAATAGCAAAAGCAATTCTGGGTAAAAAGAGCAAAGCAGGAAGCATCACAATCCCAGACTAAAGTTATGTTACAAAGTTACTGTGTAAATACTAGGACAAAAACACACGTGAGGATCAATGGAACAGAATAGAGGGCGTGAAACAGCTCTACACTCATTCAACTATGTGACCTCTGGCAAAGGGGCCTGACACGCACCGGAAGAAAAATAGGCCCTTCAATAAACGGTGCTGGGAAAACTGGCTAATCACGTCCAGAAGACCGAATGTAGAGCCCTATCTCTCTCCATGTACTAAATTAAAATGGCTCAAAGATTTAAATATTAAAATAGAAACTCTGAACCTATAGGAAGATAAAATAGGTAAAACGCTTGAAGTCATACGTATAGGAAAGGATTTTCTAAACAACTCCAGTTGCACAAGAAATAACACAAAAAATCAACAAATGGGATTAAATCAGATTTAAAAGCTTCTGCACAGTGAAGGTATCAGAGTGAAGAGACAGCCTACAGAATGGGAAGACATTTTGCCATCTATTCCCTGGACAGAGGACTAATATCTAGATTATATAAAGAACTCAAAAAAATTGGGTCACCTAAAATAAAAGACCCAATCACGAAATGGACAAGCTAAATGAACAGACATGTGTCAGAAGAAGTACAAATGACCAAAAAATGTGAAAAAAATGTTCAACATCACTGGCCATTACAGTAATATGAATCAATGCAACACTAAGATTTCCTCTTGCTCCTGCAGTCATGAAGAAATCAAATAGGGCCAGAGATTTAGCTCAATGGTTCCTGCACCTGCCTAACAAACACAAGGTCCTGAGTTCAATTCCCTGGTGACCAAATACAACAATACCGGGCGTGGTAACTTACACTCACCAGCAATCAGTACCATACACCACACTGCCAGGCATGGTGGCTCACACCTGTAATCCCAGCACTCAGGAAGCAGAGGCAGGAGGATTGCTGAGTTCGAGGCTTGCCTAGCTACCTAGCAAGCTCAGGCCCAAGTGAGACCTTGCCTCAAAAAAAAAAAAAAAAAGATTTATTACAAACAGTTGTTATTTTTATGCTTTAAAAAAAGGCCCATGTTGGGGCCAGAGGGTTAGCTCAGTGGTTCCGGCACTTGCCTTGCAAGCGCAAGGTCCTGAGTTCGATCCCCGGTAACCACATATAATGCTGGGTGTGGAGACACGCCCACCAGCAATCAACACCGCATACCACAATGCCGGACGTGGTGGCTCATGCCTGTAATCCCAGCACTCGGGAGGCAGAGACAGGAGGATTGCTGAGTTCGCGGCGGCCTGCCTGGGCACCATAGTGAGCTCAGGGCCAGCCTGAACTACAAAGCGGGACCCTGTCTCAAAAGCAAAAAAAAAAAAAAAAGGCCCATGTAAAGAAGACTTGTAAATTTGGAAAAGAGATCATTCACTGCACTGTCAGTAGGATGTGGGTTTTGTTTTGCCATTCAGGATTCCGTCCCTGAGACTCTGACTGGGTCAGAAGTCCAGGTAACTTGTTGGCAATACTCCCAGAGGAGTAGCTCAGCCTAATGGATTTTCTACGCTGATCCTGATCGTGTTTACAGTGGGGAGAAGCATAGTAGCCTTTCTGATCATCAGAAGAAAGTTTGTCGTGCAGGCCCACTTCCTCTGTAATGTATGTGCACAGGAAGTCTGAGTGGAGGGCTGAGCTGTAACCCCCTTCTCCCAAAACCGGGACAGAGTTCCTGACGTTCACAGGAACTTCCTGGAAGTCTTGAGAGATGAGACACAGTCCCTGGAGGGACCAGCCGCCTGGTCAGCTTTGGCTGTCCCACGGCTGCTTGCCAAGTGAACTGTTTTGTTGTTAGCAAATGTCACTCCACCCAAGGCAGGATTTTCAAAGATTCTTCAGATGAATAGGAACTTCTGGTTGCCCCTTGTTTTCCAAAGTGTGTTATGAGAGGCATTTAGTCTGTTCTTTCATTGTAATTCAGGAAAAATTCCTGAGCCTTGAGCATGACCTTTAGCCAAAAGCAACTGATGCTTTTATTCCCCTCCAGGCAGTTACAGAGTTGAGGGTGGATAAATTAATATTCTCACAGGTATGTCAATATTTTACGCTGTTCCAGGTGGAACAGGAAGCCTGTCATTAGTCTGACTGGTTCCTTGTCTGATTTTGAGTCCCCTAAATAGTAACACGGGACACGTTGGTCTCAGCCATCGGAAAGCACCCAGGAGAGGGACCCCGTCAGTCCTAAGAGTAGACCTGTGCTTAGTGCGCCTTCCTCAGCGCCACTGTGGGCGGGCATGCTTGGGCCTGGCATCTGTTCAGAAGCCGGTCTCCAGGGAAAGGCTGTGCGCCTGCGTGTCTAGTCCTGGGTTCTGCTTGGCCTTGGGGAGCGAGCTCTCCCTACCCACCCCCACCGCAGAGCAAAGGCAGCAGTCTGGAGACTTCAAACCGGGAGCTGGGAGCCTGCAGGCGTCACACCTGCTGTCACAGTTGTCCACATCTTGCTTCTAGTAAATTTCAGACATGCCAGTGCTGGGTGAGGGCAGAGGCAGCCGCGACAGCGCCTCCCGGGAGGACGACATCAGCGCCAGAAGCACAGTGGCTTCGCCAGGAAGCTAAACTCGCAGTGTGGGTGGGCACAGGAGTGGTCCCGAGCGCGCTCCTCTCCTCCTCCCGGGCAGCTGCGCGGCCCTGGGAAGAGCCGAGTCTACGGAAGCAGGAAAGCGAGCTTCTGATCTGCAGCTGTCACTGCCCAGCTGTGTGACCTTCGAAGGTTACCTCACCTCTCAGGTCACGGCCCTCCCGCTGTTAAAAGTTGATAATGCAAACAGCTACATCCTCTGGTTCTAGCGAGGGATGCATGAGATAACGCCCGTGGGAGCGCTCTGTAAACATAACAGCTCAAGCTGCGGGGTGGGGCCGTGGGGCCGTGTGCCCGGTGCCACACCAGGAGCTGCGTGTGTCTTCACTAGAATTCCTCACCGGCCCTCTGAGGTAGCTTATTCTTTTGCACACTGAACTACAACGGAACGGCTAAGTGGGCTACAGGGAGATTAAGTAGCTTGACTAAGCTCAAACTAAGTATGAGGTGGCGCTGGTATCAAACTCAGCCTACCCTCTTACTAACAACAGTTTAACGTAGAAAAATTCAGTGTCCATACTCACCTTCCATACTGTATTCTGCCATGAGGTCTGCATCAGCTCTCACTGATGTCCCTAATGCACTTCAGTTGAGGGTATTCAAATGCCGAGTTCTGGGGCCGGAGGGTTAGCTCAGTGGTTCCGGTGCCTGCCTCGCAAGCACAAGGTCCTGAGTTCGATCCCCGGTAACCACATATAATGCTGGGTGTGGAGACACGCCCACCAACAATCAACGCCGCATATCACAATGCCGGACGTGGTGGCTCATGTCTGTCATCCCAGCACTCGGGAGGCAGGGACAGGAGGATTGCTGAGTTCGCGGCGGCTGGCTTGGGCACCCTAGTGAGCTTAGGGCCAGCCTGAACTACAAAGCGAGACCCTGTCTCCAAAAAGCAAAAAAAAAAAAAAAAATGCCGAGTTCACTTTCTTTCTTTCCCTTGCCTGGGCATGGCAGGTCCATGGCGCTTTCTTGCCTCCTTTCCAGTTACCTTGACCTGGGCTTCAGGGCGCAGCCTGTCTTCGTGAAAGGCTCCTTGTATACCGCACTCCAGAGGAACTGATTTTCCAGTTTTATCTGTGCATTTTTTTTTTTTTTGAGACAGGGTCTCGCTTTGCATTTCAGGCTGGCCCTGAGCTCACTCTGTAGCCCAGGCAAGCCTCGAACTCAGCAATCTTCCTGCCTCTGCCTCCCGAGTGCTGGGATTACAAGCGGGAGCCACCATGCCCGGCGTCTGTGCATTTTTTTTCCTCTTCAACATTGCAATTCTTACAGATGGGATCCTAAAATGGAAATCTCTTCTTTTGTTCTTTTATGAGATATTTCAAGCAGCTATTACCCAAGTATTGAGAATCTTTTTTAAAATAAGGCATTCTGAGTAATGAAATTTGAGTGATTTGATTGAGAAATGAGATTTTAAACATTTTTTGGATACTGACAGTTCCTTTAATTCTTGATGCCATTTTAAAATAAAATGAAATTCTGTCCCAGGGGAAAAGGAGCATAAAGAGTGCGATGTTTTAAGTAAAATTAAAAATATGCAAGGGACTAATATATATACTTTAAATTTCACAGAGCATAATGAATTATCTCCAAAATAACATTATAGTTTGCCCCCATTTAAGCACATAATCAGTTCTAGTCCCAATCAAGCTACTTAGCAAGACCTTGTCTCAATGTAGCCCAGAAGTGCAGTGTTTCTGGCTTCAGTTTCCCAGTACTTCAAACAAACACACAGAAAACAAGATCGGCAACCAGTCATGCATATTTTAGCCTCTTTAGACCCATGAGGTTACATACAATTTAAGATGTGTGTTAGAAGGCCCCAGAGATTTAGCTCAGTGGTTTCAGCACCTGCCTAGCAAGTGCAAGGTCCCTGGTTCAATCCCCAGTAATCACATACAATAATACTGGGCGTGGTGACTCATACCCACCAGCCATCAGTACCACTTTGGGTATGGTGGCTCATGCTTGTCATCCCAGCACTCAAGAGGCAGAGGCAGGAGGATTGCTAAGTTCGAGGCTTGCCTGGGCTACACAGTGAGCTCAGGGCCAGCCTGAACTACAAAGTGAGACCCTGCCTCCAAAAAAAAAAAAAAAAAAAACTGTGTTAGAAAAAGCTTGGATAAGCCGATCTTGAATGTCCTAGTCACTTTTCAAAACCAAAGCACCTGACAGAGTTTTTTTTTTTTTAAACAGACTTCTAATTTTCTTTTTCTCTGGCAAAATAAACACAGAAAAAGTCAGTGCTAAATTTTCTGCCTTGAGCCAGTGATGAGGCATGTGTATTAGGGCACTTTATAGTTTCCTGCTGGCCCCTCTCCTGCACATTGCAGTGTGCACAGAAGGTTAATGCAACGCCTGCACTGTTTTCTTTCCTGATCTCCAAAATATGTTTATTAATGTCGTTGGGAGAATATTTTTGTTTTACTTCCCCACACAATAGATTATCTAATGAAATATTAAGTAAATGCTTTTTATCTTATAACATCAAAGTATAAAACTTTTTTTCCTTAACATTTACTTGTTACCTTATCAACATTTTAAAATATCCACAATAAGGCCTCAAACCCAGAAGCTGCAAAGGGACAGATCAACAGGTTTATCTACAAAAGAATGTAAAATGTTGATAGGAAAAAAATATATAACTTTAACAAAAGAAATGAAAGAGTGGGAAAATATTTACAACACTTATAGTATTGTCCCTAATATATAAACAGTTTTATATGAGAAGTATATACAAATCAGTAAAAGAAAGTCAGTCAAATTAATAGAGACTTGGCATGAAAGGGCAGTTCATGAAAAAAAATACACAATAAATACTGTTAAATAATTGTAAAATAAGAAAAAGACATACATTTTCTCCTGAGAAATAGGCAAAAATGCAAAACATTGTTCATATACAATGTTGGTAAAGATGAGGGGAGAAATGCTTTATATAACGTAGGAGTATAAATAGTTGCAACCTTTTAGAAAAGTGACAACAAAAATTATCAAAATTGTGAATGCAAGTACATTTTTATTGTGGAGTTCTACTCTTTTGTTAACCTATAGAAAAAACTGTACAAGTAAACAAGAACATACTTACAAGTACATTCATTTGGTATATTATTTTAATTACAAATAATTGAAGAAGACATCAATGTTCATCAATGTTCATCAGATTTTAAATATATCCCAATACACCTCCACAGTGAAATTTTCTACTGTGCATTCAAAACATGTCATAGATCAGCTTAATACTGTTGAAGTTTTTTCCAGTGACACAAAATGATTTTAAAGTTTTTAATTTTAGTATAAACAGTTGGGAAAAAATAATTTCCAAAGGAATCCTAACTACATTCCTAAGTATCAACCCACCAAGTTTTAAGGATCACTAAAAACTCATATTTACCTTAAAATTTCAAGTTCTCAGGATGATCTCGTATCTTGTCATGACTTCATATTTTTATTTTGTTTTTTTGTTTTGGCATCAAGCTATCTCTCAACATTTTTTTCTTTATGAAAAAATAAAACAAAATTTCATATTAAAGTAATAAGAGAATAACAACAGTTTTTAAGCTGTGTATCATTATCTTCAAAGTAGTTACTCAGAGTATAAGACATAAATCAAGAAGATTCTTACAGTGCCTGCCTACCACACACAGGCCCCGAGTTCACTTCCTGAAGAAAAAAAAAGATTCTTACAAAAAAGAAACCAATAATAACACAAATCTTTCTTTTCAATGAACTAAGATGAACTACTAGAATAAATGAAATAAATTAGTATATACCATAGAGTGAAATATTTTTAAACAATAGATTTGTGATTTGAAGAAGAATCTGAACTTCTCCATAACTTTTCATTTCTGACCCTCTTCTCATTTTCAAGTACTTGTTCCCATAGATAAATCTGACCTGTGGTGATAGTTGCCCAAAATAAAACTGTATGCTCTCACCAGTGTAATATGCTGATAGTGCTCAGAAACTGGAGAAAGAGTGGAAGCAAGACAGCCAGACACCACCTCCCTGACATATGTGCCTGTGCGTTCACACATGTCACCAGCCGGAAGCTGCGGCTGTTTGGCCATTTGCACAGGAGCCCAGATATTCTGGAAAAAGAGACGTCCCAGGTGACACATCTCTCAACTGAGTGCTATAAACATGAGAAATGAGGCCTGGTTTTCCTTGAGGGCAACCACGAAGCTTGTGGAAGAGTCTGTGTGTGAGAAAATACGGTGAATGGCGCCATGTCCTCCTATTGCCACCTTCTGACACTTCTAGTTTTCCTGACCTTCACCCTCCCAATCTAGTTTCTAGAAAAAGGACAGCACTCTTGAGCTGACAGAAGATGATTATTAGTTCTTTGGGACTACGTATTTCCTTACAATGGGAATTCACGGCAATTCCATCTTCAGATCACCTGTTGTATGCTGGTGACTGTTTTAACAACTGGCTCCTAGGAGGAATAACACCATAATATTTGCCAAATTCCATAGTGTATCTATAACCCTTATGGCTTCCAAGCTACTAACAAAACATCACAGAGTATCAGTTTGGAGTTGGTGCACATGGTATATATTATCATTATATGGTATTTCTCCCTCAAGAGCAGAAGTTATAGGAAAATGATTAGTCAGTTCCAGATTGTGAATATCTATATTTGTTTTAAACACAATTTAATAAGCAGCTTACAATAAGTAGATTTAACAACTGACTCACAATAAATAGGTTTAACAGCTGACTCACAATAAATAAGTTTAATAACTGACTTACAATAAGTAGGTTTAACAACCGACTCACAAAATTCCTGAAAATTTAACAGTTGGCTCCTGCAGGCCAATGTAGTCTGGCTCCAGCACACCCTGAGGGAGCATCGTAAGATGCGAATGGATATTATTTTTCCTAGGAAATCCACACCATTATATCTGCATCAGAAACCTGGTTGTGCTACATTATGGTATATGTTTGTAAGGTCACAGTAGCTGCGTTTATGCCTCCTTGGAGGAGGAGTTGGGGAAAGGTAAATGTTGGCATCAAATAGGCCAGTGAATGCTCGGTGTCAGTGTGTAATTTAATTGGCCTATAATTTAGTTACTTGGCTCTTAGTCATTATACATGGGATTGTTATAAAAAGGAAAAATAAAGCAGATAGAGAGTATATTTAGACATATATCAAAAGTGAGATTGAGAATGGATACATAACAAAGGGCAGGGATAGGAGCTTCCTAACTGCTGGTACGGTCCCCGTTCAGTGTCCCAGAGGCTCACAAACGCCATCTAGAGAAACCCAGCAGGCCGTACCTGGTTCTCTGTTCGCTTCCACCTGATGTGGGAATCGGGCCGGGAAAAACACTCTCATTCTGATGCCTGGAAATGTCTGTAGGTTATTTCTTCCAGTAGAATCACCACTGTGAAGCAGAGGTGTAGATAAGGATGGTCTTGCCTTAGCTGTGATATTGCTCAGCGTTACCAAGAGAGGATACCAGGGTTAGTCGGTCTGGGGAACAACTCCAGCCTCACAGTTTTACAGTATTTTACAGTGTGTTGAGCCTGCACCTAAACTAATGGAGTTGAAAGCAGTATTTTTAAACAGGAAAACTATTGAAGGAATTTGAATTTCTTCCCTAAGTGATCAATCTGTGCTGTATATATTTTAATGAACTTTTTATAGAACAGCAAAATTTTGTTCTAAAAGGCATTTAGGAAAATACACAGTGAATTACCAAAAATAATGGTCTAGAAAAGATTAGAAATGCCCAGATTTACTGTGAAGCAACACATATTATGATTAACAATATACAGAGGTATCAGTTTGAGTAACAGCAAAAGTAACTGAAGTTCTTACAATAATTACAAAACAATTTTTAAAAGAAGTGTTCATTGAAAGGAGAAAACTGGACCATTATTTCCTCTGCTCTACATATTCAACTTGAACTCCCTTTTCAAATCCCAGGCTATTTTCTTCAGGTTACATTAAGCCTTTTTGTATCTAATTTCCATAGCTGTAGGACTTATTTCTACTGCTAAGTTTCTACTTTCATCAGATTGTTGTCCTTCCAGCGATTTGAATTGTCATATTTTGTTGTGTTGGGGGTGGCCTTGGGGACTGATCCCAGGGCCTTTGCAGTGAGCTACATCTTTGGCTTTTAAAATTTTTTGAAACAGCGTCCCTAAATTGCTCAGCCTGGGCTTGAACTTGCCAACTTTCTGCTTCAGCCTCCTAGCATGCTGGAATTACAGATGTGTGCCACCATCCCAGGTTTGACATCTCTGTTTTTGAGGACAGAGAGTATGTACTATAAGCCTCACATAACAGACATTCAACTCAGGAATAAATAAAGGAAGGAACAAACAGGTGTGGATGTGTGTAAAACACTTCAGGGTCCTCAGTGTCTTTACCTGCTCTCATAAAAGGAAATTACATTGATTCAAGTTGAAAATAAGCTTTTTGCTATAAATATGGTATACTGACCTGGGTCCCTGTGGCTGGCATCTTCAGAAACTGACCTGACTGCTCCTAACCATGCCTCCTCATCATGGCTAATACATAGACAAATGGTGTTCATTTTAAATTTTATCCTTTGACTTCTATTTTTTCTCTATTTCCTTACTCTCCTAGGCTAGTGTTTCTCTGTGTGTGTTGTTGGTCAACTTATCAGCGTATCTTGCTCCCTAGCTAAATATCCAGATTCCTGGGGCTCCTCCGGTCTTTGGGGCAGTTTCTTGGGGGTGAAGTAAGGGTCACAGCTTCCAGATGATTTTATATAATGCATAAGGTTCTTACTTAGAATAGAAGAGAGAAAGAAGAAGTGTATTGAGTATTTCCTATATGCCAGGCATTTGTGCTTGTATTTATGATACCTCACTTGATTTTCACAAAACCATTAAAGGTAACTTTTGTTACTGTCTCTTGGTGATAGCCTTTAGACATCAATGTGTTGATGAGTTACCAAAGGCCCAGGCTGCATCACCACCAAAACTGGGTTCCAAAGCAAGTGTGTCCAACCCCATGGCCGCCAGTCTTCCTGCGTCACACTCCCCACACCGTTCCAACCCAGAGTCTGGTCACCTGTATGTGTTGCTAGGTTCCAGCTGGGAATTTTCTCTCTTGACATCACATGTCTCTTGCAATGCTGTGCCACAGCTCATCTGGCACAGGAATGAAAAGCTCAAAAAATTTCAGAAAATTTCTCATCCACCTGTGGATGCTGCAGGACTGTGTGCTTATACCCTCTCTTCCAACTCTCACTAGGTATGAGCTGGAACTAGGTGTTGGTCCTCCACAGCCACTGTGGATGCACACTCCCACGACACACGCACACACACACACCAAGGGTGCACATGTGCAGAGGAGCACAACTGTGCCTTACTAGGCACCTTGTGCAGACATGTGCTACCATGGAACGTGGGCAGAGACTACCTAGCTGCTGCTCCTCTTTCCTTCTGTAGATATTTTCAAATCAGCGTTTCTGTGGTAATGTCTTTTTTAGCCTCCTGTTTCCTTGACTACAACTTGAGAATGATGAGAAGCCTCTGAGTGCCTTTTTGTAGGTCTGTCTCCCCTGGGCTTAGTGGCTGAATGACTACACTCACAGTCCTGACTCAGACAGTTGTATTAATTCTATCATTCATCTTATTAGCTGAATCTTAGACTAAAAATGTCCAAGAATTGAAGAGCAAATTCCTCTTTATTGAATCAAGCTCAAGCTCCTCCTCTGCTGTCATGGCCAAACTCTTTTCTGCCCCCTCTCTTCTAGACCCATGTGACACTGCCAGTCTTTACTCGCTGGTTCTTATCTGAAGTTCTAATCCAGTTCCTAACTCCATAAGTGATTTGGGGCAAGTTGGTAGAAGGTGTGTAGGCTGATTCTTTACTCACCATGCACAGCTCCCATCGCTCATCGACACTAACACTATCACTATGTAGCCCAGGCAAGCCTCGAACTCAGCAATACTAAGACTTACTTTGTTGCAATTGTCCTAAATATTTTACACATTTTCTCAAATCATCCTAAAGCTCACCAGAGGGGAAATTATTGGTTCTGTTTTCCAAGTAAGAAAACTGAGACTAGGAGAGACTAAGTAAATTGCCCAAAGGAATAATAAAAGAATTAGAACTTTCGTTGTCTATTTCAAACCCCATGCTTTCAGCTGTTTGCTTTGCTCCTCTTCAAACACCTTTCCCACTCAGATAATGGTGACCTCACAAAAGCTGTCCAGCTGTTTCCCTTCACTTATGAACCATAGATTCTTTGGAGTCTTTGGATGAATTTTCCATAATGCCCGCATCTCAGAGTTCCATCTAATTCTTTTTTTTTTTTTTTTTTTTTTTTTTGAGACAGGGTCTCACTTTGTAGTTCAGGCTGGCTCTGAGCTCACTATGTAGCCCAGGCAAGCCTCAAACTCAGCAGTCCTCCTGCCTCTGCCTCCCGAGTGCTGGGATTACAGGCGTGAGCCACCACGCCCGGCTACGTCTAATTCTTGATTGTAAACCACTGGACATTTCCTCATGATTTTTCATGGTGCTGTTATGGTTCAGGTTTGAAACGTTCTCCCAAAGTCTCGTGCTGAGAAGGCGATCGGCTTACGGGTGCATCCTCCAGGACTCACCTGTGGCCTTCACAGCTGCGTGTGCTGTTAGGAGGTGGGAGCCAGTTAGAAGAGGTGGAGTCACTTGGGGGATGTGTTCCCGTCCCCAGTCTTGTTCTTTCTGCTCCCTGGCTGCCGTGCTTGAACATCTTCCTTCTGCCATGACCCTCTGCCATGCTGTTTCTTTCTTTTTTTATATATATATATTTTTTTCAGTTTTTATTTGTATTTTTATTTTTTTTAATTGGTACATTTTATTGGTACATTATATATACATATCCCAAATACACTCCACATTAAGAATTTGTACCAGTGTATGACACAACTTAATTCCCATTTTTCCCCTTCCCCTAGAAACCTCCCCCCACCCCTATATACACAAGCGTTGTTTCCTTTTTTTTTACCATCAATTTTTTTCTTTCCTCACTATTTACCCCTAAACCCCATTTCCCTTTGAATATTTACTATTTCACAATATCAACCATGTATTCCAGAACACATTTACAGCTTCAGTTTCTCATACCAGAGAAAAGATACAATATTTACACATCTGTGGCCTATTTATTTCACTTATGAGTATGTCCTGAAGATATGTCCATTAGAGTATAAATGATTCAAGCTCATCATGCCATGCTGTTTCTGTCTGGGAGTCAGACTACCATGAATGAGGACTCTGAGCCCAAATAAATCTTTCCTTTTAGTTGAGGCACTATTTTGTCCCCGTGAGGAGAAAGTGACCCAACAGGTGTTCTTGTCTTCCTTCTAGGTAAAACCTTCAGGAAAAGAGCAGGGTTTGTTTCTCTGACTGGTCCTGACCACAACCTGCAGAAAGCAAAGCACAGTGAAGCAGGTGTCATTCATGAGCATCTGCTCCTAGCAAGTTCTCCTGTCATCTCACTCCCTAAAACGTGCCCACAGTAAGTATTAGCAGCCATTCTTATAAGTGAGGAATCTGAGGTGTAAGTACTTAGGCCACAGTAAGTGGCTGGACAGAACTAAGTCAAGTCAGATCACAAAGCACAAATTTTCTACTATAAAGATCAGAAACAATGAAAGGCAACAAACATCATAATTTCTGTCCCCCTTTGGCTCTTCCTTCAGTGTCAAAAGGGATTGGGCTCAGTAAAGATGGGAAAGAAAACATTTGATGGTTAAAAAAAGGAAGCAAAGGGCCAGAGATTTAGCTCAGTGGTTCTGGCGCCTTGCAAGTGCAAGGTCCTGAGTTCGATCCCCAGAAACCACATACAATGCTGGGCATGGTGACTCACGCCCATCAGCAATCAATACCACATACCACAGTGCCAGGCGTGGTGGCTCATGCCTGTAATCCCAGCACTCGGGAGACAGAGACAGGAGGATTGCTGAGTTCGAGGCTTGCCTGGGCTCCATAGTGAGCTCAGGGCCAGCCTGAACTACAATGCAAGACCCTGTCTAAAAAAAAAAGGAAGCAAAGCCTGTATATATAGGTGCCAGGAGGGATGTGGGAGGGGCAGAGAAATGGGGAAAAATGCGAATTAAGTCATGTCATACATGATACAAATTCTCAATGTCGGGTGTGATCATGATGTGTATATAAAAAGTACCAATAAAATCAAAAGTTTTTTTTTTGAGACAGGGTCTCACTTTGTAGTTCAGGCTGGTCCTGAACTCATTATGTAGCCCAGGCAAGCCTCCAACTCAGCAGTCCTCCTGCCTCTGCCTCCCGAGTGCTGGGATGACAGGCATGAGCCACCACGCCCAGCACTGTGGTATGTGGTACTGATTGCTGGTGGGCATGAGTCACCACAACCAGCCTTGTATGTGGTTACTGGGATCAAACTCAGGACCTTGAGCTTACAAGGCAGGTTCCGGAACCACTGAGCTAAATCTCTGGCCCAGTGATTCTGAAGTTTTAAAAGGCCAGATGAGAAGGAGCCAGGATCCCTCAGTACCCTAGAAAGCTGACCCTATCATAGCCTTGGGGCTTGTTTCTTACAGTAGTTATTCTGTATAATCCATTGTCCTTTTCACTTCTCCTAGTACTCATTTTTCCTTAGTACCTGTAATATAATGATCTGCGGAAGTGTTTCTTTTC
>PVIC010028387.1:0-23248 GCA_004025085.1 Thryonomys swinderianus
TTGATGGACATTTGGGTTGTTTCCAAGATTGAGCTATCACGAACTGAGCTGCTATGAACAAGGGTGTACATCTGTCTTTCCAATGTGAGTTTTTAAATTCTTTTGGGTATATTCCTAGCAGGGGTATA
This sequence comes from Thryonomys swinderianus, assembly GCA_004025085.1. Taxonomy (NCBI): domain Eukaryota; kingdom Metazoa; phylum Chordata; class Mammalia; order Rodentia; family Thryonomyidae; genus Thryonomys; species Thryonomys swinderianus. Next base: position 129 of record PVIC010028387.1, read on the forward strand.
GCAGGGTCAAATGGGACCCATAGTCAAAGTCCACATTTCTGTTGAGTTAAAAAATGATAAATGGCCAGTGAGTGTGGTAGATCAGGCATTTCACGTTGTGTGGAAGGGCCAGCGCTTATTGACCTTGGCAGACCTCTGCTACCGTGATCCTGACTTAGATTTTGATGACGGGCAGTTGCTGTATGCTGGCGGGGCATCCCAAGTGGGGGTCTGGCACGAGCCAGCAACCCCACGGAGGAGCTCTACCAGCTCAGACAAGAAGACCTGCGGGAAGGACAGGTGCTCTTCCGACATCAGGGTGCTCTTCGTGACAGACGGTGTCGATTCCACTTCAGCCCTTCCTGCGCTCAGTGTGTCAGACCCCTACGCTCAGCTAGCAGACGACACGGGACTTCTCGTACAGAGAGGAAAAGACATCTGCCTCACAGTAGCTAACCTGAGTGTCACCACAAATCAGGACATCAGAACAGACCTCGAGGTGGACTTCCACACCGTGTGGCCCTAAAGCATGGCAGAGTCTTGGTCAGTAATTCTGTGTCCTCATCATATTCCCAACATGACCTGAAACAAAGACATGTGACTTATAGGCACGACGACAGTGGCAACTTTGACATATTCAACTTGACAGTGAAAGTTAAAGATACATACTTAGAAGGAGGGGCCTGCGTTCAAGTAGGGTTGGAAGACCACCACCATCCTGCTCCAGTTTGGCATAGAAAGACTCTGATAGTTGAAGAAGGAAAACCAGTAAAACTGAGCAAAGGCTCCAGGTAAGTCAGCCTAAGCACCAAGCTGCCTTATTTTCTCTGAGAGAGGGTGATAATGTATTCGCTTGCTTCTGAAAGGTTTCCTGTGTTGATTTTTCTCCTGGCATTAAAAGTGACTTTTTAAAAAGTATATGGAAGCCACTAAAAAAGAAATGTGGGAAGATCTCATGGGTATGACACTAACAGTTTTCCTACAGTTGATAGCATATATCGATGTCTAGCTTAATATAAAGCTGTGTGCACACATACATTCCTTTGAATGTGTTCAGTGTAGCACTTACTATGAGCTGGGAATAAGGAAGAAAATATATATTAAAGAAAATAAAAGATCTTGACTTTTATTCATTGTTAACAATAGTGACACTGCCAATATTTTATTTTTCTGAGTCATATTCATTCTGAGATGAAGCAGTAATTTTAATAAACATAAAAAGGATTTCTAAAACAGCAAAAGATATTATATGTTTATTTCCTTAGTTATGAATGTGCCCCTTTAGTTTCCTGAAATTTGATAGATAAAACTGACCAGTGGGATATGGGGGTATCCTTCCGTATACAGTAGTATATGGAGGTCAGAGCACCTGTTTTCCTCAGACTTCTGCCTGGAAACTTGCAGCAAGCAGAGCCCTGCTGATCAGAGTTAGAAGTGCTGTACTCTTTAGCATCAGTTTGTGTAGAGTTTTGGGTGTGTAAACTCTGACTGATGACAATGGGCCACAGACACAGGCTACTCTGGATCTAACTCCAGTACTGCAGACACATTTATTAACTGCACCCAGTTCAAACAGAAATGAATTCAAATCAGAGTGAGTTTACTAAAGTGACTTTTGACAAAGGGATTAGAAAGTCCAACAGTTTTTGTCAAATTTTCATTCAGAGAGTTAATGTGCACATTTCACCACAAGGGGGCAGGCGCACGCCAAGGACTGTAAATCAGTGGCAATCCCTGTTTTGGGGGATGGATTCTGCTGATTCAGTACATTTTAAAATATATGGAAAATGCTGAGCTGGTTGGAATAATGAGAAAAAATGTTTTCTCTAAGTTCTTAGAGTTTTAGTGATTTCACTGATGTTTCTTTTACAACCTTTTACTTCTCTTAATTACAATTTATTTCACTTAATTTCTGAGTTCTGGCATTTTTTGTTGCTGCATATAATGCCTTATTAAAACATTTGTGGCTACACAAGTGTTGTTTACCATTATTTTTATTTGTAACTGAGGTTAATATTCAAAATATTACCATGGACAGCAAGTCAGACTTAGGCCATTTATGGACATCAGTAGCAAACATCTTGGCTTATCAGTAGTGTTGGCTCTTAAATTTATTAATATATTTTTCTTTTTCTACCTGTGTGTGGTGCATGTGAACTCAAGACAGTAAATGAATACAGTATCCCTTCAGAGGCAGTGTTTGTAGTCCGAATTCCACCAAAGCACGGTTACCTCCGAAAGTCTATGACAGGAGAAGGCAGCTTGAATCCTGATGAAAAGTTCCCTTTGAGCTTTACACAGCAGGATGTTGACATTAGCACTATCCTTTATGTGTAGACAGCTCCTGCCCAAAAACAGGACCGCTTTTTCCTACATGTGATAAATGGTTCCCAGGTTAGGAGTAAAGTGGAAATCTTGTTGGCTATTGACCTTAAATTGATTCATCTGGAAGTACAGAATTTTACAGTTCAAGAAGGTGGCTCAACAGCAATTCTGGAAGACTACCTCAAAATTCCAAGCAGACCCGGGCGTGGTGGCTCATGCCTGTCATCCCAGCACTCAGGAGGCAGAGACAGGAGAATTGCTGGGATCGAGGTTTGACTGGACTACATAGTGAGCTCAGGGCCAGCCTGAACTGCAAAGTGAGACCCTGTCTCAAAAACAAAAAACAAACAAACAAAAAAAAAAAACCAAGCAGATATTTTGAAAGACTTGACTGTGAATTTGTTCTTCATGAACCTCCAAAACATGGTTATATTGAAAGCTCTCCTTTTCCAAGAGTAAAGCTAATGAAATTTACGGGGAAACAGGTAAAACTCTCAGTTAATAAATCTGTTTGTAGGATAAGAGATAAAATATTAGCATTTATCATTTAGACCCATAGGCGATGGGACCTAGGAGGTATTGAGATTGAGCTTCTGAGAGACACTGGACGCCCTCTCATAGTATCCACACAGAGAGAACGTCCAGCCGTTGCTCACGTACCTTTCGGGATGAGAAACTCACTACTTCAAGAAATGAGGCCCTTAGGTTAGAAACCTGAACTGTGAATTTTCAGCTTGAGCTGAAATCTGCTCGTTAGAAGGTTCTTGTAGGTCCTGGGTCTGTTACCCCTATGGAATAATCATATGCCCCGTCAAGAAAACTTTTTTTTTTTTGGGACAGGGTCTTGCTTTGTATTTCAGGCTGGCCCTGAGCTCACTATGTAGCCCAGGCAAGTCTCGAACTCACCAATCCTTCTGCCTCTGCCCCCCGAATGCTGGGATTACAGGCATAAGCCACCACGCCAGCATGGTATGCGGTTACCGGGATCAAACTCAGGGCCTTGCGCTTGCGAGGCAGGTGCTGGAACCACTGAGCTAAATCTCCGGCCCAAGAAAACTCTTTAAATATTTGAAAGAGGAAGTTATCAAATTCCTCTGAATTTTATCTTCTTTAGTTTGAACAACTTATTATCAAAGTTTTGCTTACATGCCATGAGGTTTCCTGCTTTACTCTAGCTACGTAATTCTAGCTGAATGCCACATTGTCTCTGTCCTTTGTAATGTCAGGGAAACACCCAGGTTTTTTTTTTGAGACAGGGTCTCGCTTTGCAGTTCAGGCTGGCCCTGAGTTCACTATGTAGCCCAGACAAACCTTGAACTCAGCAATCCTCCTGTCTCTGCCTCCCGAGTGCTGGGATTACAGGCATGAGCCACCACACCTGGCACTGTGGTATGTGGTAGTGATTGGTGGTGGGCCTGAGTCTCCATGTCCAGCATTGTATGTGGTTACCGGGGATTGAACTCAGGACCTTGCGCTTGCGAGGCAGGCGCTGGAACCACTGAGCTAACCCTCCGGCCCAACACCCAGGTATTTAATCATTTTTTTCACTCATTTCCTCACTCAACCAGCATATACATATGGTGTACATCTTCTTCCATGCTTATACTGAGTGTAGGGCTCTCTGTGTTTGGAGTGGCCCAGTCCTTTGAACCCAGGAGCTGGACACAAATGCCAGTGTGGTATCCCATTGTCATAAGATAATGGAGGTCAGCTGTAGACTGCTATTGTTTTGTTTTTTACTTTGGGCTAGAATGGTATTATTGTCAGATTTTGCTTTTTTAAAATCATGAATAAAGGAACTATTTCCATTCTTTTTAAATTTTAAAAAGTAGCTTGTAGATTGCCATCATTCCCATTATAATCCTCTAGCAATATACACTCTTTAGCTAGGAAACCATTAATAACCACTATTTAGGGTTATCTTTGTCTAGTCAGCTATATGACATATGTGCTGCTTAGCTGTATGTTTTATACATAATCGTACTTCTAAATGTTTTTCCAAATTTATTTTTTGTTTCAAACCATTTAAAACAAATGATTACAAAACAACTATGATTACAGAGTTTAAAATACTACTGAAATTACTAGAAATTTAATAAAAGTTCTAGTATTGAGAAAGAAATATGTAATATTATTTAATTTCAAGTCATCAACTGATTTGAATAACTTTACTAAAGGCTTACTCTTTTGAGTTGTCAAGTGGAGTTGCCATAAATAAAACATACCCCTTGGCCTTCAGAAATGCTGTGGAGGAACTGGGCACAGCAAACTTTAATGAAAGCTACTCACTTTGGCCTTTCATTTTGCATTTTCATAATAGTGCTCTGGAAGAACAGATTTGGCACATTTGATTTGAATTGCGTGCACAGAGAAGAGCATAAGAATATCTTCACCATAGAGTGGTGTTAAGCTAATCATTGAAGAAAGAGACAAAGAGCAAGAGTAACAGGGGAATCCAGGAAGAGGCATTTGGAACAAAGGCAGCAGTGTGGAGGTCTTAGAGGGTTGGGGGGACGAGAAGCAGCCCAGAGGCTGAGGATTAGTGGAGATGCTTGGAGATGGACTATGGAGGGGTCCTTAATTCCTGCCCTAAAGTTCCCATCAAGGAGAGTAGAGTTAAGAACCCTTGGAGAAAACAAAGAATCCCCAGAGTTGGAAAGGATCTTATGCACTGGACCCAAAGAGGTTGATTCTTTAGTGACCTCACATAGGGTCTCTTAATGATGGGTTCTCTCTTAAAGGATTAACAAATTACCTGCAGCGACTACCTGCTCAGGTGTGAGTTGAATTTAAAGCTTTTGTTGTTGTTGTTGTTGCAGAGTGTAAGTCCGAGGCCAAACACTAAATTCTGATAATGTCTTGGTCAATTTAGTTATTTGCAATGCTTCATTAAAGTGTGTATTTAAGGATGGTTGATTGAAGTCTTTGTTGATGAACGCATCTTCTGCATGACATCTGTGGCATCACAGAGTCAAGGTCACATGTTCCTGCTTTTTAGATGATCTTCTCACTGTTTCTTTTTTTCTTTTTTTTTTGAGACAGGATCTCACCTTGTAGTTCAGGCTGGCCCTGAGCTCACTATGTAGCCCAGGCAAGCCTCGAACTCAGCAATCCTCCTGCCTGTGCCTCCTGAGTGCTGGGATTACAGGCGTGAGCCACCACACCCAGCACTGTGGTATGTGGTATTGATTGCTGGTGGGCATGAGCCACCACGCCCAGCATTGTATATGGTTACTGAGGATCAAACTCAGGGCCTTGCACTTGCGAGGCAGGTGCTGGAACCACTGAGCTAAATCTCTGACTCCCTTCTCACTGTTTCTGTGTGACTCCCAACATCTGCAGTGTTTGAGACATTATCACTGACAGTGACGCTAAATCTTTTTTTTTTTTTTTTGAGACAGGGTCTCGGTTTTTAGTTCAGGCTGGCCCTGAGTTCACTATGGAGCCCAGGCAAGCCACCGCGAACTCAGCAATCCTCCTGTCTCTGCCTCCTGAGTGCTGGGATGACAGGCGTGAGCACCACGCCCGGCACTGTGGTGTGTGGTATTGATTGCTGGTGGGCATGAGTCACCACACCCAGCATTCTATGTGGTTTCCGGGGTCGAACTCAGGACCTTGCGCTTCCGAGGCAGGCGCCGGAACCACTGAGCTAAATCTCCGGTCCAGACGCTAAATCTTAAAAAACAGTAGCTCTAGCTTTTCACAGCATGGAGAAGGAGCCCCTGGCCATACTGTGTTGTTTTTAAAATACAGGTTATATCATTCACAAATGGTCTTTTAGTACCAGTTACGTGCCAACAATTCCAATTCTGAGTGTTGGAGATAAAGTGAGGAACCATCAGGTAGTAATCCTCACCCTTGGTAGAGCTTATTTTTCAGGTGGGGAAGATGGATCCAGAGCGAGATGATACATAAAATATGAGGAATAAATGACGTGTTGAGTGAAGATTAGTCCTGTGGAGAAAAATAAATCAGGCAAGGGACATGGGAAATGCCTGGGCCTTTATTGATGTGTGCACAAGTACGCATATGTGCACACAGATTGATGTTGGGTTTCTAAGAGTGTGGTCAAGGGAGGCCTGTTGAGAAGAGGCATCTGAGCAGGCGCTCAGAGGATGTCACGGGCGGGGGAGCTGAGCGCCTGCAGCGCGGAGCATTCTGGGAAGAGGGAAGAGCACGGGAACAGCTGCAGGTGGGGAGTAGGCCTGGGGTCCGAGCAGCCCCCGCGGGCCAGTGACAGGGAGCCAAGTGTGTGCGCGAGTGGTGAGGAGCGCAGCGGGGAGGCTGCCCAGGCGAGTTGGGCAGGGGCTGGAGACGTCAGCTGTTACCAAGGGAGGAGCTGGGAGGCCGCGGGCAGAACGGCAGCACGACACGCCCCTCCCAGGAGGGCTGAGGGGCCAGACACCTTTCAGCCTGTCAACACTGGCTGCCAGTTTGTCACATCCTTTTGTTTTAAGTCAACATATTTTTTCGCATTTTTGGAGTCAGGAATAGAAAAAACCCCAGTACATTCTTTTCCTTGCCTTATGATTAATACCATTAAATGAAATGTCATTTTTTAAAGTGCTATTCTGCTAAGGAAATGATTTATTTCCCCAGGAAGAAATATCATGGAGATGTTTCCTACTGAAGTACTAAAGTGCCTTAAGTTAAAACTTCTCCCAATTTCTGATCAGTGCCTCTTTGCATGCCCCCCCCCCCCCACCAATAGCTTGAAGTGGTATGGGATGTGCACAAAAAAAACTATTGAAAAAGAGAAGGAGCAGAATTAGGAAATAGCAGATGTAACCTCCTTTACAGAGAACATTTAGGACCCACTGCAGTCTTTGCTGAGAAAAGAGAAGTTGGGGGGAACTTAATAATCTCCAAAAAGGAGAAAAACAATCTTTGAGACAAGTCTTGGAACCTGAATCTTATAGTGTGAATTATCCAAGAAAATGATCAGCAACTTCAAGATTAGTCCGTCTAAATAAACAAATTGAGCCTGAGTTTTCCTATGCGGTTCTACTGATGGGGAGGCTGACGAAGTCACTCCTGACACACTTTGGTGTCCAAAATAGCAGCTGAACTTAGATTTTCTGATTTCTAGTAGAGCAGCTCCTTCGTGACATGGCTCAAATGCTCTGCTCCACCTCAAGCTTATTTCTAGGATGCAGTACTGATTCAGGAACACGATAGTCTCCGTTCCAGTTTGCCCTCTGGTTGTCAGACTCAAGCTTTGTGGGATGAGGACATGCCTCTGTGTTTTAGAGCAACTTTTAAAATTAGAATTTCTTTGATAATAATTTATTCATATTTTAAAATCACATCTCAGCAAGCTAGACTTTTGTTGTTCTTGGTTATAGGTGGAAAAGGAATCGATTTTCTATGTTCACGATGGCAGGGGACACTGCTTGACAATTTTACCATCTTTGCAGATAGCTCAGAGCTTGGGAAACAAAGTCTGGCCCAGACTCTTTTTGTGACCATTAAATCTGTCAGTGATGAAACTCCAGTCATAAGAGCCAATAGAATCCTCCAGGTGAGTGCTACATGCTTTCCACTTCACTTGAGAACTTAGAGCTGTTGAATTGGTTTTCACTTACATTATTTCTAATGGTAAATAATAAGACTGTGTCTACATGGTTTGCATAGTCCCATTGTTTTGTATACATACTAGTTATTGGCAGGACATTCTATGGGTTACTTTTGGAAGGAGATGCAGAGGCTCCGTAGGGTCCCTTCATTTTGCATTTCTCCAGGAAGCCCCACTTGTTTGCTCAAGGGACGCCCTGTCCAGGGGAGCTCAGGCAGAAGTCTGCTCCGGGCAGCTTCCACTAGGCTGGAATAGGAGGTCAAGAGAGCGAGGTTTGCAGTAGAGAGTCTGAGAGTCCTGGCTCCCTGCCGTTAGCCACATGACCTTGGGCTTGTTATTTAGTCCCCGAATTTGCTTTCATTTGGGTAGAGAAGATGAAGACAGACTGGTGAGAATGAAAATAAGATGATAAAAGGCCTGCGCACAGTGCTAACATGTGATTAGCATTCTGATCACTTGCTAAAAAGTAGGCTGTACCAGTTTTTGGACAAAATAAGGCTGCTGGATACTCATGAGACAATATTTTTCTTGTTTGGGAGCTTCAAACCCCTTTACTGTCTAAGATTTGCATTGCTTTTTGAGATACACGTTTCTTGGCTAGTATGCTTCTGTCCTGATCTGGAGGCTCCCTGGAATTATGGCTGCCGTATGGCTGATACACAGCAGCTGCCTGACCCCACTGGCCTGCTTCCTCCCACAGAAGCCTCTGTGTCAGTTTATACTCAAGTATCCTGAAGCATTCATTAGGTTACTTTTTTTTTTTTTTTTTTAGACAGGGTCTCACTTTGTAGTTCAGGCTGGCCCTGAGCTCATTATGTAGCCCAGGCAAGACTTGAACTCAGCAATCATCCTGCCTCTGCCTCTGCCTCCTGAGTGCTGAGATTACAGGTGTGAGCCACTACACCCGGTGAGGTTACTTTGGTTTTGACTTACTTTATCTTTATATCTCTCCATCTAAGGACTCGAGCATGGGGTCCAAGACTGATACTATGGTTTGGATCAAGAATGTCTCCAGATCCCCCAACCTAGCAACCACCTCCTTCTCAGAGGACTTTGTAGAGGGAGCTCAGTGGGAATGATCTCAGCAAGGCTCTTTGGGTGGCAGAGGGAGAGAAGCAACCGAAAAGGAAGGAGGGCCACAAGCCTGCTTAACTAGCACACACCATCCCCAGGCCACCCGGGCGATGAACACATAGGAAACTTAGAAAATGACAAGTTCCAAAGGTAAAAACACTATTAATTTTTCACATAAAATGCAGAAAGTATATAATAAAGCAAACTCTAAAGTCACTAAACACACTAAAAAGCCTATTCCTAGATCTATTTTGAACAACCCAAAGTGTTCAAAGCCAAGTTATTCTTAACATTGTAAAAATGTGCTAGTTAGATCAGCCCCTTGTGGGCTGCAGGATTTTCCCTCATAATCATTTAATTGGCCCTAAGGTATTTCATAAGTTAAGGTGAAAGTTCACTATTTATATTCCATTGTATTTCATTTTCTTTCTTCATGTTCCTTCCTATCACCTGTCTGGGCCTCACTCTCGCCAAAGACCCTTTCCTTCTTTATGTCAATGTAATCCACATTGGGCCCTCTACTGCATCATCCTGTGACTTGATGGTCTATATTCTTGCCACTTAGGAAATAATACGAGACGGAACACGTTGCTGGCATGGGTGAGGTCCTGGATTCAACCCTCAGCACCGTGGATTAGGAATTTGAGCTATCAATAATCTTTAAACATATTATAAAAGTTAGCCTTTATTGCAAGTTAACTGAGTCCCAGGTATCTTCTGGTACTGGTATTATTTCCCATATCTCTCCAGGAACTGCTGTGATGAACAACTTTACTTGTAAAATGAGAAAGTTGACACATGGAGTGACTGGAAGGGAGGGAGTCAACTTGAAGCCAGGTCTGGTCACGTTTCCCACTCGCAGCGTCATACTTTATCGCTTTTCCCTGGTACTCCTGACTTGACTCAGGCTCCTTCTGCGTACCCATGTTATTGAAGAATGCCTTTATTGGTTAAGAAGGATGGAAGGAAGAAAAAAGAAAGAGAAAGAACAGTACCAAAGTGGCTATGCCTTTCTCCTGCTAAAGTGGCTTTTATGGGTCTAGTTCTATAGCAGATGTGTCAACGTATGCGTGCATCTAGTGATCTAGGGAGATTGGTGGGAGGGGTGGTTCCTGTGTGGTGCAGAACTACAGGATGAGGAAGGTTCAAGGAAGGAAATAGAGGCCAAGACCTCTGGAAGATAATCCAGAGTTGGCTGAGAAGGGCAAAACTGAGGAGAAAAGCAGTCAATCCTTAGGCTTCCTTGTGGAAAGGAATTAAGTTACATCATCAATTCAATGATAGCTTTGTTCTAAAATATACCTGTCAATATAAGACGTTCAGAAACAGTGAAATATCCTAGGTGTTTTCTTTGTCCTCTTCTAAAGCTAGGGCAATGCAGTCTCTGTCCAGAGACAGTGGTTTACTGCCTCCCTCTGACATTGAGAGGACTGTTCTCTCTAAAGAGATCAAGGCAGGGTATCTGGAGTGAGAGGACTATTTCCTTTGTTTTTTATTTTTAACTGAATTTTTTTATTGGTACATTTTATATATACATCATGATCACACTCAACATTGGGAATTTGTACCAGTATATGACATGAGTTAATTCTCATTTTTACCCATTCTTCTGCCCACCCTACAATCCCCCTACCCTCTATATACGTATGCTTTCTTTCTTTTTTAAAGATTATATTTTTTCTTTCCCCTCATTACTTTCTCCTAACCTTTTCCCTTTGAATATTTCCTATTTCACAAACTCATTTTCTTTATTTTTACCTTGTTACCCGAATAGGCTGGATCCAGGACAGCACGTGTGGAATTTCCCACGTTTTCTTGTGCCATTCACATTGGCTCTTTCTGAATTCATTCATTCATTTATCTTATTTAAAAAATGTTCTTTGAAGGTTTGGGATTATAATTAGGGCACTGGAATTTAAGATTTGTAAAGGGACCAGTTGAATTTGGATAACATCTCTATAGGTTTCACTTTCTTTAATGGCAAAAATGTAGGGAAATAGATTGTTTCACTAATTCCTTGTGATTGCATTATCAGAAAATTTGCTTGAGTGCTCTGGCTCTTTTCAGCTTGGCTTGGACAGATGGAGAAGCAATAGTGTTGCCATATTATATTGGATAGATTCACGCTGGATCAAGTGGAGGCTTTATACTTAAGAGCAAACCATTTAAGAAACAGATAATTTGGCTTTCAAGTCAGTGTATCTACAAACTGAAAGGGGGTAGGTATTACTGTAGGATGTGGGTACTAGTTAGCATCTTGATAGCTGAGATACAATACCTGACATCCACAACTTAAAGGAGAAAAGCTTGAATTTGGCTTAGTTTCAAGGGAATTCAGTCTACAGTAAACTGGACCAAAGGCAGAAATACCATGATGGAAAGGCAGAGTGGAACAAAGATGCTTGGTTTATGACAGCCAGGAAACAGAGCAGAGGAGCAGTGCCTGAGAGAAAAAAGATTCTGGAATCCAGTATAGACCCCATGTTCATGCCTCCATGACCTACCCAGAGATACCCAGGAGTGTGTGTTACTAATTCCTGGAACTCCAAATCCAGTCAGGTCGACACGGTGTTAATCATCACAGTACGCTAGCTACTTAGGTACAGACATAGAAGTAGTTTTGGAAGGACTTGTTTGATAATTTTAAAATGGAAAAAAATCCCAAGAAGTTGTGTCTTCATTTACAGGCAGTGGTCATGGTACAGTATCCAATGGAAATCTTTCAGTAGCAAAGTGTTTGGCTCACTTGCCAAATGTGATTTTTCCTTTGTTTAAATTGTGACTATTTGAGATTTTATTGATTTTCAGTTAAATGATACAGAGTTTAGTTAGATGTTTTCTCTTAAGCACATCTGTGCACCACCTCTGGTTGGACTATGGCTCCCCAGGATTCTACATGGGATGTTCTGAAAGAGATTCTCTCTGACCACCCCAGAGGAAATAACTTTGCGCTGTTTTCTGTTCATGGATCCATTTTTTTCTGTTTAGTGCCTATCATTTCTGGATATTCAGCAATCTATCATCTTTCTCCTCTCCTAAATGTAAGGTGCATTTAAAGGGAGTCTATCTGCCTTTTCTCTCAGTGCCTGGCATAGTATCTGACAGATACAGGAGCTCAATACATCTTAAATTGCTAAATAAATGCCATCAGGAGCTTATGTTCAGTGAGAGCATCAATAAAATTATGTTATCAGTGGAGGGATGATGTGTCCTCCTTTCTGCAGAGCACTGTGAAGACAGAGGATTGGGTTTGGAGAATACTAATATTACAGAGAAGGGGGTTAGGAAAGGACTCTGTCAGGAGGGGACATTTTCAAAGGGAGTTGTATGTCAGGGAACTCAAGACCTCCTCTAGATTCACTGATTTGCAAAGACTCAGTGGATGTACTCATGGTTTAGATTTATTACCATGAGAAATATGAAGCAAAAGCAGCAAAGAGAAAAATCACATGGTGTGAAGTCAGAGTGCTTTTCCAGTGATGTCATGCAGGGTGCTTGTAATTGGTCCAGCAACTGTAACAACACATGCAAAGTGTTTTCTACAAGGAATGATCACTGAATACTGAGCGTCAAAGATTTCTTAGAAGGGATCAGTTGGATAGGCACTCTGCTGACTGTGTATCAGGATCCCACGCTTCCGGGAGGAAAACAGCTGTCCAGCAAGAACACACTGTAAAACACTTTAGGCACAGGAGGCGCTCTCACCATTTAGAGAAAGTTTAACATCAATGTAGAAAACTGTTTTTAACAGTCAAGTTTCCAAGTGACAGTGAAGGGTCATCCTTACGAGCAGCTCTTTCTAGGGAATGACTATCTTAAGTTTGTTGTAAACCCTTTTCTCAGTTAAGGTAGGCTTGGTTAGATGATTCATTCATAGGAATATTAGAAAGAAGAGCATTCTTGGTGAAGGAACATTCTAGAACAAAGGCAGTAGGTCTGTTGTGAGCCTGGCATGTCTGAAGCCATGAAAAACTTGGAGTAACTTGAGCAGATGGAGGAGGAGGACAGTCATAGATATTGAGTTCCATGGTGGGAGTTGGTGTCGGGGCTAAAGCCCACCTGGTGCTATGCAATTTTGTTTCACTAGGTTTCCAGAAATATTCACTGAGAAGCAGCCAGTGTGTACTGAAGCCTTGCTATGAGTTAGGCTCAGTTATAAAAGAATTACATGATTGATGAAATTATTTTTCATTTAATTTTCTCCATGACTCTGTAAGTAAAATAAAGACTACAATAGATTCAGAGCACAGAAATGTTGTCATTAGACTGAGGCAAGATATTTAGTAAAAGAAAATGGGTTTGGGGCCTGGGTGGCCTGATCAGAGTATGCATTCTGCTATCTACACTGGAATAGTGTTTCAAAATGGCAAGCTTTAACCTATAGGTCAGGACCAATATAGCAAACACAGATTAAATGGAATAAAGTAAACAGTAGGTGTATCAGAATGCACTGTATTAATGAGAGGAAGTATTGCCTTAAACTTTTGCTTGATCTATTCAGATATTAGATTTTTAAAGATACATACACAAACACACACACATATATATATATATATATATATATATATATATATATATATATATATATAGAGAGAGAGAGAGAGAGAGAGAGAGAGAGAGAGAGAGAGAGACTAAATTATTGGATAAAATATATTTTTTTACTTCAGATGTTAATAGAAAAAACATTGTAAGCCACAGATCTAGTAAAACTAAATTCTGTATGGATGAATCACTCTTTCCCCATTCATCTTCCTGTTTCTGGGTAAACCTGTCCTTTTATGTGTTAAGTCAAGTCCCAGAAACTCATCTACTGAAATTGTTGCTTTCAGCAGGAAAGGAGGTCAGGTGGGAAGGACCAGATACACTGTCTGTAAACCTGGATGATTCACTGTATGGACTGTTGTCATCCAAAGTCATGGTCATGAAGGAAGAAAAATAAATTACAGGATTTCAAATATTCTAAGAAAAGGGAACATAGATGAGGGCATGTAATATCAAAATCTTTCTGATGATGTGAATGACATAGCTTAAAGAACTTGAGGAAAATATAGTGTTGGGCACTTCAACTTTGTAACAATCACACTGTCTACTGTCAATCTCAGCATAGTTTTGACATGAATAACAGAGCCTAGAAACAGCTGCCAGTTGATGTTGATAATTTTGAAAGTCTCTCTGAGTGGTTTATAGCATCAAAGACATCCTTTTGTTTTCTGCTCCTAATTTTTTAAAATTGGAGTATGATACCTCTGTCTGATGCCCTGGGATAAAGTAACAATGACAAATGCACATAAAATCTTCTTGGATAGACTGTCCCTAGTGCAGGTACTAGGTCACAGTGGTCACAGTGGTCATAGTGGTCATAGTGCAGGGAGTTTTCATCATTGATAGCTTTAAATACTATGAAAGAATTATCAAGCTTATTAACATTTTTTTCTGGAAAGCTAACATATAAAGTATACTTATCAAACTAAGAGAGTACAGAGTACATTTCCAATAAGTTTCTCCAAAGCTGTGGTTGCTAGTTGCATCTTATTCCCATTATAGAAGATAGAGTTAGAGCTAAAGAGAAGAACTGACTTGTCTGCAAAGATAGACAGTAGCAGAATCTGGAGCAAAGGCAGTTTTGCAAATGGGACTCCTATGGGGCCTCCAGGCGCTGTGCTATCTCTGGCCTTAAACCAGCATTTTCTCAAGACCATTAGATTTTCTTGCATGATCATTTAGTCTCCTTATTTAATATCAAGGCCTGGAGGAGGTAGCAGGGAAATCCATTTGCAGTCTTCTTGGGAGAAGCGGTTGGGAATGTGGGGATAGTGTCTCTAGTAGATTCTCACGTTCAGCCTGGGAATTCATAGCCAGAACTCTGAACATTAGCATCCCTTCCTGGTATTTCATGTGCAGATATTTCTATTGAAGTAGGAAAAAATTTTTATAGAACTTTCAGCTGGGGATTTATCTCAGGGGTTCCAGTTCCTGCCTTGCAAGTGAAGGTCTCGATTTGAGCCTGGTATAAAAAAACAAAAACCAACCAACCAACCAACCAACCAACCAACCAACCAACCAACCAACCAACAAAAAACCACAATGGACCTTTCAGCTTTCTCCAAAGCCATTCAGTGCTCTATGGGTGGCCTGACCACATTAGGAATTAGGAATTAGGAATTGGAGTAGGTCATTGTGGATGAATCCTTTAGATTTTACTCTGAAATATACTGTATTGGGCATTTTTTGTTTTCAAACATGGCCATGATTTTTACACATACTGGATAAAATATATTTGTGTCCACAAGAGGGCTTCATTTTCCCATTTTCAAGTATTATGTCTAATACTGTATATTTTGTCTTTTTACACTAAAAATACGATAATTTTCTTATCTTTTTTTGTTTTTGTGGTGCTGGTTACTGAACCCAGGGCCCCACACTTACTAAGAAAACTTTCTACCACTGAGCTACACACTCTGGAGTGCTAATGGTTTTTGCTAAGTATTTATCACTAAAAAGAAGTTGAGAACTTGGCATAGAGGAAGAAGTAAGGCTACAAAATCTGAATTAACAGCTGAAGTCTAAAAGGAATCAAACAGCGAGACAGTGAACTATTGAGAATTTCAGATCTGTCCTATGACACTCAAACAAAATTTTGGTCTTTAAACATTGTTAATTATAATATGAGAGAAATGGACTCAATTTTCTAAATCCCACCCATTTCCTCTTAAAGTTGAAGGTGAATTAAAAGAATACATTATTCTGGATTCAGATATTATTTTTCAGATTATATTCTTTCAATATTATTTCTTGGGCTTTGAACTACTTTTTTTTTTTTTTTTTTTTTTTTTTTTGAGACAGGGTTTCGCTTTGTAGTTCAGGCTGGCCCTGAGCTCACTATGTAGCCCAGGCAAGCTTCAAACTCAGCAATCCTCCTGTCTCTGCCTCCCGAGTGCTGGGATTACAGATGTGAGCCACCACGCCTGGCCTTGAACTACTTTTAAATTTGAATTCAAGTTCAAAGCGGTTGTTGCTTCTCACCAGCTACCTAGTTTCTGTTATCAAGCACACGGCACTAACTCAGACTTCCCTTAAAGCAGTGAGGCTGCCAGTTGAACTAAATTGGATTTTAGCTTACGCGAGGGCTTGAGAGTACCACTGCCTGCTTTTTTACTTTTTAAAAATTGATTTTATTGTACATTTTAACATACATTATGATCACATTCAACATTGAGAATTTGTACCTGTACATGATACATCTTGATTCTCATTTTTTTCCCCATTCTCTGATTTGAGTGGCAGGTGTTTCATCTGTTTTGAAAAAGGCAAGAAGAGGAAAGGCAGTGTCTGCAGTAGAGTAAATCAGTGGAAAACGCCTTGTCCAGTTCTCCTGTGACCAGTGTGGAAAGGATAACTCCTTACTCTAGGAAGAACATGACAGCACATTTTCACTCAGTTTGGGCTCCTAGAGAAATAAGAATAAAACATATGGATGGATTTTGCAATGTAAACAATGACTAACCCAAATGAGTGAGCTTGGCATTTTGTTAAACAGGCCAACATGTATATTTTACAGAAACTGTTGCCTTTCAATGGGTTAAATAAAGGCTAAAACCTTATCATTGGAATATTAAGTTGATTAGCATTTCTGGTAGCTGTTAAAGAGTTGATATCCTTACAGCTTAGCATTGAAAATCCTCTAAATTATAAATAAACACTAAACAGATAAACTACTCATCTCATTATGGATGCTTCGAATTAAACAAAGATCCTTTGGTATGTATTATAGAATAGCCTCAGTGGTAGTGGTCCTCAAAGTCAGCAGAGCGTAGGTGATATTGAAAGGTCACATCTCAGCTGGTAGTGCAACTCAGTTGTAGAACACTTGCCTAGAATGTGAGAGGTCCAGAGGTCAATCCCCGGCACACGGCCAAACGAAACGAATAACAAGCCCTCAGTGAATGTAACAACTCTATTATTTCCAATTTATCAATGAGACAGGTATGGCCCAGGGAAGTGAAGAAATGTACACCACATTAATTGCATAGCTAATAAGTGGCAAAGCAGTGACTTGGACCCAACGAGTCACAGATAAAAACAGAATCAAATATTCTTGAGCAACCTGAAAATAATTTCAGAACAACTTTAAACAGTGCTATTACCATGTGTGCTTTTTCTTACTCTTTTTAGCTAGTCTGAAACTTTGAGGAGTTATACATTCATCTGGATGTGTGAGCTATTGTGTGTGTGTACCTGCGTGTTTATATTTAGTTATATTCAGTGACTTTATGATTGCAGCTGTTAACGTTCAAAAAGTTAGGAGATGACTCAGAAAGCATTTTTCTGTGTGACTGCTATCAGAAGTTGGAGCATTAAAGGGAGTCGGAGCAGATTTTTGTCTTTTAACTCCATCATGTCTGATATAAGAATGTAGGAATCCTTTCTCAAAATTGTGTTTAGTTAATAGATGGTGTGTGGGCATGGATTAAGTTATTTCAGAAACTGCCTGTTTCCCTGAGAAAAACAGTTCCCTTTAACCAGACATCTTATCTACTAAACGCTTAGAATTGAAGTTTTAAGTGTGTTGGTGAAAAGCATAGGAGAGGATAAGATTCTAGTTAACAGAAAATGATGCATGAGCTCTGGAATGTGTACATAGTGTTTCTGTGGGTAAGAAAAAAATACAAATAGCAATGTGAATATCAAGATATGACAAAACCACTTATTTTTAGTGTTGGTGACTACACGGTTATAGAAACTCGGGAAGCCTCATTACATCGGCTATGACTGATTGCCAGAAGGAGCATTTTGAGTTCAACACCCTCAGAACTGGACCCCTGGTCTTACTCTCCTCAGATCGGGCCAGCCTGCAGTCTTCCTTTGGTCGGCGGTGGGAATGCCCAGCACTGAGGCCCTAACCACACTGTCCCCCTGTAGCTTTCCCTTCTTGCACACCTCCTCCCACATCTAGTTCCTCGGACAGGGTTGGCTTCACCTTCACCACGCACTGGGACCTAGACCCCTCCTCATCCCCTCTGCAGCTTCTGGCCACTTTCTCCTTTCATTTCTCTCTGGGATCATAGTTGTCTCTCACTAACAGATGTCCCCACGCATGGCGTTTTCTTGAAACAGAAGCAAAAAGATACTAAATGTGAATGTCCAGGGAAGCATCAGGCAGACACGCGAAACAGGTGGGTTAAGCGGCCCCGTCTGTGGGTCAGCAGCAGCCGAGGTTAGGTGGTGTGGGAAGAGCGAAGTCAGCCCCATCAAGAGTGAGAGATGCTGAAGCAAACATGCAATGGAAAATATAATCACTCAGGGTCTCAGAACCGCTGTTAGAGCTCCGGCTTGTCCCTGAGCGCCGGGGGGAATCCGCACAGGGTATTGGGTGTTCACATATTCACACGGCTCCTCCTCCTCCTCCTCCTCCTCCTCTTCTTCCGGACTTTCCTCCAGTAGCCTCTTGTTTAACATTTCTCATTTTTTCGCAAGTGTTTTGTCTTTGTAACAGACTCTATAATTGATTTTCTTATTATGGCCAATGTTTCTTCTCTGAGTCTGTTTCATTTTGCCAGAATGTAGACTCATGAGGACAAGACTCCTTTGTATATTGATGCATCATAAGCTACAGAGTGTTGCCTGGAATATAGTAATTACTTAATTAATGTTTAGTGAGTTATTGAGTGAAGATGGTTAGGTAGTGTAAATAGATTTTAAATATAAGTGGTGAAAGGAGTGGGCTATTCAGATACCAGTTTAGATATAAGCTGTCAATACAGCAAACCAAACAAGGAAAAAGGAACCAGGTATTTTTCTTATGACAGGTAGAATAAAGGAATTTAGAAATGCACAGTGTGTATGTTTCCCCAGCTACTTAAAATCTGAAATCAATTATTTCTTAAAGCAGTGAGTAGAAACCCTTAAACCAACCCAATGAATAGATTCTGTATTATTTTAATATTCCATTTATAGTAATTACCATTAAAAGGTGCTTAGTAACCATCATTTTTTATTGTTATTGCACTTTAGATAGGTGTGTATGTACTTTAAGTAATTCATTTTGAATACATATTTATACTGTTCGAAGCCTCCTAAACTTCATAAATTGAATGTGTTGCATCACATTTAGCTTATAATTATGTATCTGTTTTGAATTGTGTATCTGTTTCAGACCTCTAGTGAATTGGTTCAATTAAAATATTTGTGCCAGGTGCTGGCATATCCCAGCTGTTCGTCCACTGACCTGAGGTGATTACAGTCAGCCCTCAGAACATCTGTGAGCCCCCTTTTTTCAGGGGTGGGTGAGATCCATCACTGAGATAACCAGAGGTGGCTTATGTGTGGAAGACGGCGACTCTTCCCTGGGGCAGCTGGTCTACTGGGCCACCGCACCCGCCGATGGCCATCTGGCTCTCGCGTCCTCTCCTAGTCAGATCATCCAGAACTTCACCCCGCTGCAAACTGATGAGGGCCAGGTAGTGTTTGTACCCTCTGGTAAGTCGAAAGGTGGGCAGGGGGAGAGGAAGAAGATTAAAAAAATAAGATGTGTTATATATATGCACTAACTTCCTAAACTCCAGGCACGTACTCATAAAAAATAAAAAGAGATAATGTCAACAAAGTCACAGAGCAAAGCAAATATAGAAGTAAAATGTGTTTTAGTCAGTGGTCAGCGTGACGGTCATTCCTGAGAGTTGCTGAGTAAAAATCACATACCACATAGAAGCTTTCTAAGCTCTGTAATTTTTTTTTAAAAAGTGACATATTTAGTCAAGCTAATCATAACAAACCATAGAGTACCTTTGACCCCATATGACTCATACAAATTGTCATGTAGAGTCTGTCACCTCTCTGAGGCTTTTCTTGGCCATTCACTAGCATAGCTTCTCTTTTCTGCCACTCTCCACTGGTTTCCCTCCTCCCTAATGGAGCATAGATTGAATTGGATATTTGTTTATTGTTTGTTCTTCCCCATCACAGTATAAGTACTTCAGAACAAGACACTTGTATCCTCGCCTGTAAGACAGTTAGTTGAACATAGCATGTGCTTAATAAATAAAATTTTGCTGGATGAAATACCTATTACGTATTAGGTAATAACAGTCCAGATGTTAGAGATGGAGTGGAGAAAAAAACATACTGGTTCAAGGCATGAGGATAAGAGGTAAAGAAGGAAGGAACATGATGTTAACAATTCTAAGAGACCCTGATGTTGAAAGTTTCTGCTTCTGTTGCTCATCAGTACATCAATATGCCAAACAGCTAGTGGCAAATCTGCAGAAGAGCTGGTCCAGGCACTTTGGAAGGGCAGCCTGGCTTTGTTTTCAGGCGGCCCTTGTGAGTGGACAGAGGGGGCAGCGGCCGGCAGGGAGTAGGAAAGAGCGTGAAATGGGTGGGGCGGGGGCGTGATCCAAAACCCAAGGTGTCCACCTTCCTCAGTTATTTTAAAGTATCCTCTTTAAAATACAGTAAGGAGAATAAAGATAAGACATTTTCTAAATCCAAATGCAGTAATATCCTGATTATCTTTGCACCTAATGCAAAGGATACCCCAAAGAATCTGAAAATAATTTACCATGAATGTTTACATCTACTGGTTATAAACTGTTAGCGCGGGACAGGTAAGTTTAGATTTATTGGAAGACGATCCCAAATCTACTGAAGTATATGTGAAACCACTGTTTCTAGACTGGATAATATTTTAACATACATGTGCTGAGCTCATTCCTGTAATTCCAGCACTTGGGAGGCTGAGGCAGAAGGTCCTAGGCTGTGCTACATAGAGAGTTTGAGGCTAACCTGAGCTGGATAGAGATTCTAAAACCCAACCCAAACCCAACCCAAACCATACATGTGTGTTTCTGTCTTTAAAATGTGTGCAGATGTGCTGATCAACTGAATACAATTCATTTTAAAAGGCACAGAATTGATGATTTCCTTTAGTTACGTGTTTTTCAGTAAAAGATACCAAAAGTCCAGGTATTTTTAGGTGAATGTCTAGAAAGTTTTTTAGTTTTTATGAAAGGATTGTCATGTTTTGTGGATGGAGACAACTGCTCTAGAAAATTGTACAATGAAAGTTTTGAATATCTAAAGCTATACTGTCTATTCTGAAAAGCAATCACTGGTTTTCCATTTGTCAAGCCCTAGAGAAAATTTAATTACATCTCCAGAAGTTCTCTGAGCAGGAGAGAATAAGGACTCCATTTTCAAGATGAAGAAACTAAGGCTCCCAAAGATTAAATTGGTCTCAGCCTAAAGCTGGACTCTCATTAGTTCCACCCTACGAGAGCCAGGTCAATATTTGCCTGGTGAGTAGGGAAAATAATTTCTCCTCAGAAAGCAAAGTTAACGTGAGAGCCAGTCCATTACATTTCCTAAATGGTATTGAGGCAAGCTAAGTGCCAGATGAATCTGGGAGCTGAAACCAGCTGGCTCTTCAAGTACATCTGCCCATCGATCGTCCCAAACAAAGACTTAGGTTTAATTAACCTCTGTCAGCATTTTATATTTGCAAAGTGCTCTGCCATTAATCCAACTCGCTATCTGCATAACAACCTAAGTAGGCTGATAAATCCAAGAGGTGGGACATTAATTGATTTACCCTTCTGAAAGTAGTTGGGAAAACAATTGAGATTGTACAATGGAAAATCTAGAGGTCAACTCTGTTTTTGTGTTTTCATCCTCATCTTTCTTTGGTATTTAGAAGTGGATAGGATGCACTCAATATAGTATTATATATATATATGTGTGTGTGTGTGTGTGTGTGTGTGTATATATAAAATGATAGAGTGCTTTCTCTCCTTAATTTTATGTTTCATTAAATGTAACTTTTAAAGTATTCTTTCTAGAAAACAAATGATGCAAAACAACATTGGGTTGTGGACCCCTGTTCTGAGTTAAACTCTGCATTCTACTCTCACTCTCTTGCACATACACTTTGGGAAAATTCAACATTTTTATAAGAAATCAGAACTCTAAGGATTTTCTTAGGTAACATAATTCTGTCAACTCTTTGATTTACCTCTTATGAAACTATGTTATTAAGGCATATTTGTACATCATTATGGAGTCTGGCTCTGCCTCCTTTATTCTTTGTGACATTTTTCTGAAGACAGCAAGGATACATTTCTCCCCAGTACAAGAACAAAGGCCTGTGGGCTCCCAGCTGAGTCCTGGATGGACGTTTTCAAAGGGTGATGGGGTTGTAGCCCTTCAGTTATCGCACTGTGGTCTTGCCCAATGCTTTGACATCAAATTGGTAAAGTACCCTTGGGAGCTGAATCAATAAAAACCCATATCAATTTCAGTTATGAACATAAGTTAATTATTAACTTTACTGATATCACCAGTGCTTGACAGAAGTATGAGAGTGGAAATTTCTCCTTGCAGAAGTTTAGTAAAAGCAAGCCTTTCATTCCTTTCCCTTTCCCCTCTAAGCAATAGTTAGCTTGAGATAGATACATAATTGAAGATGTAATTCTTTGATGAATGTGATAAATATTATTTATGTCCTCATATTTTTGATTTTCAATATTACTAAGATTTCAAAACTTATTTTGTGTGTGTAAAAGTGTTTTTTTTGTGTGTGTTGCAACCATGCATTATTTTACTGGTATAAATTGATTATAAAATAATAAAATTCAGGGAAATGATAGGTTCCAAATGTTTTGAATTTTTTAGAGGTAAAATCTCTGCTACATTTCATTGCTGTAAGATTGGAGAAGCTGCATGCTAGTACTTCCTTGATATGTTTTAATTTTGTGTCTTTGGCAACGTAGTCATTCATCACTTACTCTCAGAGTTGTTCTGAGAAGTGAGTCATTAGACAATTTCATCATTGTGCAAACATCCTAGAGTATAGTTACACAAACTGGACCAGCTTTGATGTCTTGGTGATGCACATAGTCTCATGGGACAGAGTTGTATATGTGAACTATTGTTGACAGAAGTGTTACATAGCACATTGACTGCATTTGACCCAGTGAGCTAGTGTTGTATTAGCACAAGGACTGTTCTATAGAAGTCCTGGGGGTGGGGATGTGAAGGTGGATGTCTTTTGCAGAGCAACAAAATTAACCAGACTTTAACTTCCTCTTTTGAAGGTGCAATTTTCAATTTTCAAGTCAGGAGGCTTTAATTTTCAAGTTACTGATGGCTTGAGCTTTGCACCCCAACAAATCTT
>PVIC010028388.1:0-23139 GCA_004025085.1 Thryonomys swinderianus
CTTACTTTTGACCTCAGATTCCTTATCAGACTAAGGCCCGGTCATCTGAATTCTACCTTAGCCCCAGTGCCTCTCTAGTTACCTGCTATCTTCCTGCCTAACTTGCCTTTCTGTAATAATAGTATTGTGATACTTCCACATTCCTTCAAAATCACAAATCCTAAGTTTGTGATTAGAAATTTAGACATGATAGTCTTTCTTTTTTCCCTTACCCCCTCATGTCACTTTCAAAGAGAAGAGTACATACCTCTTACTTTTGTCTTTCTAAACCAGAAACCCTGGACCCACTTTTCATGGATCCAGACTTGGCATGTGGAACTTACACAGGAAGCTGTGGTCATGTAATGCATGCGGTGTGCTGGCAGAAGTAAGTTGTCCCTCTGACAGTTTCTTGAAAGAGAGTAGGAACAGTGAAGTTCACTACAGTCCACAAAAAGGCATGTTTTCTCATGTCTTCTTTCCTTTCTTATTCTTGGAATAATTGAAGCAATTACAATTATTAATTCTATTTACGTGGTACTAATTATTATAAGTGTTGGGAATTGGTATACAAAGTTATCAATTTAAGATTTTTGATGGGCTAAGAGAGTACCTCAGTGGTAAAGTACTTTCTTGGTGTGTCCATTGCCCTGAGTTCAGTCTCCAGTACTGTAAAAAATATTAATAATAATTCACTATTCCTTTGAGCTTGCTTTCAAAAAGCCAATGAATATGTGTGTGTATGTGTATATATAAAAGGACAGTAACCCTTATTTTTAAAAAGTCTGAATGCACACAGCAGCAAATACCTTTGAAATAGGACAAGAAGTTCTAGTTTTATCTCAAGATAAAAATTCATAATGTTGGGCTGGGGGTATAATTCATGGCACCACACCAGCCTGAAAAGACCAAGGTCCTGAGTTCAATCCCTGATACCAAGAGGAAAAATAATTCAGAAATGTAATTCCTGAGTAATATAGAGAGTTGTATAGAGTTTACTCACTTGCCATTGGATTAAAAAATATAACTTTTTTGGTAGCTTTTACTACTCAAGCTGGTCATAGGAAGCTCATCTCCATGCAGTTGGGCAGGAGACAAGTCAGGAATCATAAATGTCCTTTAAACTTTTTTCTTTTTTTTTTTTTTAGTTTTATGAGATAAGGTCTTGCTTTATAGCTCAGGCTGGCCCTCAACTCACTATACCAGGCAAGCCTTGAACTCAGCAATCCTCCTGCCTCTACTGGGATTACAGGCATGAGCCACCATACCCGGCATTGTGGTATGTGGTACTGATTGCTAGTTGGCATAAGTCACCATGCCCGGCATTGTAGTACTGGGGATCAAACTCATAACCTTGTGCTTGCCAGGCAGGCACTGGAACTACAGAGCTAAAGCCCTGGCCCCATGTACTTTAAATTTTTATTTGCTGTGATATATATTCTAGTTTGCAACCTATTTTATAATTATAACTTGCATCTATGTATAAATTCAGAGATATTTATTACAAAAATTCTAGATTTTTCTTTACTTGGGTCAAGGCAAATCTATATCTGCAGCTCTAGATGCCTTTCTCCTTGTGACTTTGCAGGTACTTTGAAGCTGTTCAGCTCAACTCCCAGCAGCGCGTCCACGTAGACCTGTTTGACCTGGAGAATGGAGAGTACCTCTGCCCTCTGTGCAAGTCGCTGTGCAACACTGTGATCCCTGTCATCCCGCTGCAGCCACAGAAGATAAGCAGGTAGCCATGCTGGATGTCTTAGTTTTGACTTTTGAGAAGCTGTTGTTAATCCTTTCATTTGTACCTGTTTTTGATAAGAGTACATACCAGTTGCTTTATTCTTTAAAAGAATTGATTTTTTTCATTTCATGATTTGTATTATACTTTAAAATAAGATTCAAAACAACTGTTTCCCTTTAAGACAATTAGGAGTTCATCTATTCAGGTTAACAGTTGTGTATGTATCTTTCAGTCACCATCACAGTAGAACCCAGATGTCTGTCTCAGCACTTGTAGAAAGACTATAGCCCTTTGCCACCCTTAGAGTAAATGTTTTATAGCTCTAAACTGTTGTATTATTTTCCTAAATTCTACTTTGTTTTTTGAGGCAGGATCTCACTTTGTAGTTCAGGCTGGCCCGGAGCTCACTATTGTAACCCAGGCAAGCCTTGAATCAGCATCCTCCTGCCTCTGCCTCCTGAGTGCTCAGATCACAGGCACGAACCACCACATTGTGGTGTGTGGTACTGATTGCTGATGGGTGTGAGCCACTACGCCCAGCATTGTGGTATGTGGTACTGATTGCTGGTGGGCATGAGTCACCATGCCCGGTATTGTTGTATGTGGTTCCTGGGGATCAAACTCAGGATCTTACGCTTGCAAGGCGGCAGGCATTGGAACCACTGAGCTAAATCCCAAGCCCTCTGCTATTTTTTTAAAGCTCCAAATGGTATAGTTTTAGAGACTGGAAAAATTGAATGATAAAAATAAAAATATTAGACTCATCATGTGACTTTCAACAATATATGAGCATTTAGTACTTAGAGCCAAGTGTGATGTTGCTTCACTATAATCCCAGCACTCAGGAGGCTAAGACAGGAGAATTTCTGTGAGTTCAAGGCCAGCCTAGGCTACACACTGAGTTTAAACCCAGTCTGAACCACATAGGGAGACCCTGTCTCAAAAAAACCAACCAACCATTGGGGCCAGGTATATAGCTCACTGGCATTGTGCCTGCCTGGCAAGTGGAAGGTCCGAAGTTCAATCCCCAGTACCACAAAAAACTACAACAACCAACCAGACACATATATACACATACATACGTACAAAAGAAAAAGAGCTAGGCGTGATGGGACATGCCTGTAATCTCAGCAGCATGCAGAAGGCTGAAGCAACAGGATTGCCATGAGTTCAAAACCAGCCTGAATTCTATAAGTGGGACTCTGACCCAAAAAGTTTAAATTTTTTTATTTTCTGTTTTTCTGTAAATGGAATTTTATGACAACTAGGAGCCTTAATTATACACCTCTATATTGGCATTTTTCTACATGTTAGTAACAGTATTGAGTAATTAACATGTGTTAGGCCTTCTGCCAAGAACTTGCTCCAGTATCTTAGTTCTGTAATAGTTTATTGAAGCAAATGCTATCGTTTGCATTTAAAGGTAAGAATTTGGAGATAGATCTAAATTTTGAACCTAGACCTGACTCCAAAGCCTTGTCTAGCTGTATGCCTGAAGATAAAGACAAAATAAAGCAATTTCCAACTTCTTGTTAGCCTACACAAGCATTTTTTTTATACAGTGACTCACCGAAATAAAGACTATTCAACATGTAAATTATGTGCTGTGCGGAGGAATACTTAGTAGCTTCCTTACTTGGTATCTTTAAGAATAAGATGTTTTAGGACAACATTTTCTAGAGTCAGAAAAATCCTTGTGAGCAGGTGTCTTAGAGTCCTGGAAACTTACTGTACAGCAGTGGTGGTAAATCTATCACAGATGTGTATCACCAGGCTGTGCATATCATGGAAAGTGCTGAAAAGTTCACCATCACTCGTCTATAGTAACAGTTTTGCTTCTCGGAATCTGAAATAAATAATTATACATGACATTTTTACTGGGACTAGAAATTGCCTAATGTAAATATATTTACCGTTTTTTTTTGTTTTGTTTTGTTTTTTTGAGACAAGGTCTCCCTATGTAGCTCAGGCTGGCGTTGAACTCACTATATTATGGAGCCTGGCTTCAAATTTGCAACAATCCACATTCAAAGTCACAGTAACATAAGCAGTGTGGTGCTTCACAACAGTGCCTCCCAAGTACTGGGATTACAGGTGTGCACCACCACACCCAGCACTAATATTTTTTTGTTTTTTAAAAAATCAGTGAACAGGGCTGGAGGGTTAGCTCAGTGGTTCCGGCGCCAGCCTCGCAAGCGCAAGGACCTGAGTTCGATCCCCGGTAACCACATATAATGCTGGGCGTGGAGACACGCCCACCAACAATCAACACCGCATACCACAATGCCGGACGTGGTGGCTCGCGCCTGTCATCCCAGCACTCGGGAGGCAGAGACAGGAGGATTGTTGAGTTTGCGGTGGCTTGCCTGGGCACCATAGTGAGCCCAGGGCCAGCCTAAACTACAAAGCAAGACCCTGTCTTAAAAAGCAAAAAAAAAAAAAAAAATCAGTGAACATAATGTAAGATAGTATAAAATTAACATTAAAAACTTTAAAACCTAACATTTTAATTAAACTGTTTAATAAACTTATTTACTTACTTACTTATTTATTTTGAGGCAGGGTCTCACTTTGTAGTCCAGGCTGGCCCTGAGCTCACTATGTAGCCCAGGCAAGCCTCAACCTCAGCAATCCTCCTGTCTCTGCCTCCTGAGTACTGGGATGACAGGCGTGAGCCACCATGCCCAGCATTGTGGTATGTGGTGGGCGTGAGTCACCATACCCAGCATTGAACGTGGTTACTGGGGTTCGAACTCAGGACCTTGCGCTTGCGAGACAGGCGCTGGTACCACTGAGCTAAATCTCCGGCCCCTTAATAAATTTATTTTAAAAGCAAAAAACTTTCAGTATACAATACTAACATTAGAAGTACAATAGTTTTTCTATATACCAATAATAAACTAGCTAGAAAAAGTCAGGAAGATGATTCTCTTAACAGTTGCTTCAAAACAAAAAAAAATCTAGGAATCAACCAAGGTGCTAAAAGAGCTACAGTGAAAATTATGAAACTCTAAAACAAGAAATGGAAAGAGGCACTAGGAGACAGAAAAGCCTCCCATATTCACGTATTAGTTAGAATTACTATCAAAATATCTCGTGCTTCCAGAAGTGATCTGCAGACTCCATCTGACCCTCCTCCCAATTTCAGTGCCACTTTTCAGGAGAGTAGACAGAGCAGTCCTGTAGTGTCTATGATACACGAAAGACTTGGGGCAACCAAAGCATTCCTAAGCCTTAAAAGTAAACAAGGCTGAGGTCTCATAATACTTGATTATATGTACTGCAAAGTCACAGTAACATAAACAGTGTGGTACTGCACACAGACAGACCAGTGGAGTACAATAGGAGACATAGTAATGAACTCACAAGAGCTGGGATTAGCTCAGTGGTTCCAGCACCTGCCTTGCAAAAGTGCAAAATCTCGAGTAACCACATACAATGCTGGGCGTGGTGACTCACTCCCACCAGCAATCAGTACCACATACCACAGTGCCAGGTGTGGTGGCTCACACCTGTAATCCCAGCACTCTGGGAGGCAGAGGCAGGAGGATTGCTGTGAAAGGCTTGCCTGGGCCACATAGTGAGCTCAGGGCCAGCCTGAACTACAAACTGGGACTCTATCTCAAACAAAAACAAAAAAAAACACAAGCCACACCCATCTGATTCTTGACAAAGGAGTCAAGAACTAGTTGGAGAAAGACAGCTTCTTCAACAAACCCAGCATTCAGGGTTCTGAGTGTAACCATTGCTCAAAGCACAGAAAGAAAACAGTATCCCTGGAGGGAAGGGAGGGACTCAAGCACCACCTATTTGACCTAAGGCAAGAAGCTCAACTTTTTTTTTTTTTTGAGACAGGGTCTCGCTTTGTAGTTCAGGCTGGCCCTGAGCTCACTATGTAGCCCAGGCAAGCCTCGAACTCAGCAATCCTCCTGTCTCTGCCTCCTGAGTGCTGGATGACAGGCGTGAGCCACCACGCCCCGGACTGTGGTATGTGGTATGTGGTACTGATTGCTGGTGGTCATGAGTCACCATGCCCAGCATTGTATGTGGTTATGGGGAATTGAACTCAGGACCTTGTGCTTGCAAAGCAGGTGCCAGAAGCACTGAGCTAAATCTCTGCCCCAAAGCTCAAATTTTTAAATGTTATATATGATGGAAAATCACTGGAATATTTTGAAAAGGGATGTAGTACAAGCTGATTTAGCTTTAGAAGTGCCCTTTGCTACTGTATGATGAATGGACACTTAAATAGTGAAGCAGGAGTGGAAGCAGAGGGCAAAGACCCCTTCAAGTCCTTCTGGTAAAGGATGAGGTGCCTTGGACTAGCATAAATAATGAACAGCAGAAAGAATTGATCCACTTAGTTTACATTAAAAAGCAAACCTAGGGCCAGGGATTTAGCTCAGTGGTGCCACTGCCTGCCTTGCAAGCATAAGGTTGCGAGTTCAATCCTGGTGCTGCAGGGGAAAAAAGAAAGAACGAAAGGAAATCTATGATTAGCTAACACAGGAGTGTGGGAATCAGAGAAACCATACCTAGTAGAGAAATTAGAGAAATCATACCTAGTAGATTTTCACTCAAACAATAAGCAAGTTAGTTTCATTAACTACCAATTTTGGGGTGGTACCTTGCTCCATGTACTTTCAAAATTCCCTCTCTCCAACAAACTATATTTTTAGACACATGTTTCAATAGCCTGGATTTTGGTGTAGTCATTTATTCAAGGAGGGACTGAGAGTCTAGCTCTTCAGATTGACTTTAGGCAAGTGGATTTAATAATATTTAAATGTCATTTTTTCAGTGAGAATGCAGAAGCTCTTGCTCAACTTTTGACCCTAGCACGGTGGATACAGACTGTTCTGGCCAGAATATCAGGTTATAATATGAAACATTCTAAAGGTTTGGTTAAATTTATATTGTATAATTTATGTGAAAATTGTGTCCAAATCTTTATAAAAATAATATTGTGCTAAAATATGGTTTGCCAGTAGTTTTGTTGTTATGAAGAAATAGAAGATTTTTTTTTTAACTTAAGACATAAGTTTGTCTTACATCATTTTACTCACTTTTGTCACATTTCATACTAGGATACAGAATAGCATTAATCTAAACTCAGACTACCTGGATTTATATTTTTGATCCAAAATCTAAGTCAGTGAGATCTACTTACTGGCTATGATTTCTTGGGCAAGTTACTTAACACCCTGTGATTCAACTTTTTTATTTGAGTAGTGGAAAAGATAATACATGTTTAGTTGACTGAAAAATTGAGTAATTATGTGTAAAGTTTAGCCTGAACTACATAGCAAGACACTGTCTCAAGAAAAGATTAAATAGAGCCAGGAGGATTGCTGAGTTGGAGGTCTGCCTGGGCTACATAGTGAGCTCAGGGCCAGCCTGAACTACAAAGTGAGACCCTGTCTCAAAAAAAAAGAAAAAAGAGCCAGGCGTGGTGGTTTACACTTGTAATCCCAGCACTCGGGAGGCAGAGGCAGGAGGATTGCTGAGTTTGAGGCTTGCCTGGACTACATAGTGAGCTCAGGGCCAGCCTGAACTACAAAGCAAGACCCTGTCTCAAAAAAAAAAAAAAAAAAAGAGAGAGAGAAAGCAAGTTGTAGACAGTACTATCTGATACTATCTTTTGTTTGTTTTTCTTCCTTTGTAGTATTGGGTATTGAACCCAAAACTTCTGTATTGAGCTATATCTCTAGACTTTTGTAATTTTTGTTTTGAGGTAGATGCTTGCCAAGTTACTAAATCACCAGGCTGGGTTTGAATTTGTGACCTTCCTGCATCTGCTTCCCAGACTACTGGAATTATGACATGTGCCACCACACCCAACTTGTTATTTTTTAAAAGTTGGTTGTATGTATAATACTTATATGGAGAAAAGACTGTTATCCAATTTTCATTTGTGGTTATTTGGTTAGAGAAAATAAAAGTGATTATTTATTGCTTATTGGCATAGTTTTACATTTTCTAAAATGATAATGCATACTTTCAAAAGCTAAAAAGCGTCTGACTAAACATAATCATGATTTTTCTTTCTTTTTCTTTTTAATATGTAAGGAGAAAACCCAGTAATCCCTATATTGTTTGATCAAGGGATGGGAGATTCTACTTTGGAGTTTCATTCTATCCTGAGTTTTGGAGTTCAGTCTCTGTAAGTATCTGATTATCTTTATATGTAGTAATAATAGGAGCTAGTATATATTTCTTACTTTCTTTCCTCTTTTATTTATACAATTATCCTTCTAACCCACTTTTATTTCTTTTTCTATGAAGTTTTTTTGTTTTGTTTTGTTTTTTGTGGTACTGAAGCAGGAGAGTTAAGGTCTAACTCCCCACCTGAAACGCGAGTTTGTGTTCTCTAAAAATCGAAGAGTGAATTTTAGGAACAACGGAGGTTTGAGTAGGAAAATTTTATTGAGAAAGCTTCTGCTTTAAGAGAGACAGAAGGGGGAACCCGGAAAGTGGTTCCCCCTACCTCACTTTTTAGAGGGCTTTTATGGAGCAAAGCCATGAGGTGAGGCGGGTCTAAAATAGGGGGCTACCAATAAGATTCAAAAAAGGTAGATGGGTTACAATTGACCAATGAGTACAGTGGCAGGCTTCCAGTAAGATTTGAAAGAAATGGGCAAACTGTGACTAACCAATGGGTAAATGACAAGCATAGCTACTTCAGCAACTTTTTGATTGAATGGGGTCCAATGAGAAATTGAGCCCTAGAGGGTCTTGCTTGTCAGGAGACCCCTCCAGGTGGTTCAAGGTCCTGCCCATTATCTGGGGATTTTGTAATCACTGTCTTCCAGGGAGGGGCTGGATCCAGACCTTGACCTTCTGTCCTGGGAGGAGAATGAGGCTTGTAGTGTAGTTTCTCATCTATGGTGTTGTCCTTCAGAAGGATCCTCTTTTTTGCAAGTCTTTCAAGGGCCGGCCCTTTCTATCTGCTTATATATGTCTAGCTGGCTTTTCTACGTATAATAGTACCAGGAATTCAGGCAGCAGTGCCACTGAGGTAAATCCCTGGCCCTCCATGAAGTTTGTTTTTTTGTTTGTTTTTAGTTGTTTTTTGTGGTTTTTTTTGAGACAGGGTCTTGCTTTGTAGTTCAGGCTGTCCCTGAGCTCACTATGTAGCCCCAGCAAGCCTCAAACTCAGCAATCCTCCTGTCTCTGCCTCCTGAGTGCTGGGATTACAGAGATTACAGGCATGAGCCACCACACCCAGCTGTTTTTAGTTTTTGAGGCAGAGTTTCCATTTGCAGTTTAGGCTAGCCCTGAACTCACTATATAGCCCAGGCTAGCGTCAAACTAAGTAATCCTCCTGCTTCTGCCTTCCGAGTGCTGGGATTACAGGCGTGAGCCACCATGCCCAGCTCCATGAAGTTTTATTTGTATTAGTAAAATAAATGAGCTGTGTGTATTTGTTATTGGGGTTTGAACCCAGGGAGTCCGAAGTACTAGACAAGTGCTGTTCCATGATGCTATATCCTCAACCAAAAATAATAAGTGCTTTGTGATATTAAGGTAATAAGTATTAAGTTAGACCATGCCTCTAAATAACCATTTTGATCAATAACAACAGAGATGCCAGTTTTACCCAGTTGTGGGGGCACAAACCTGTTAATTGTAGCGCTTGAAAATCTAAGGCAAGAGGATCACTGTGAGTTTGAGGTCAGCCTAGACTACATAGTGAGTTTAAGACTAGCCTGAATTACATAGTGAGACCCTCTCCAAAAAAAGAGACAAATAAGCTAATTTTGTATGGTCCCTACCTTAAGAAGACACGACTTTAAGAGACTTCACATAAAACTCCCATCTAGTTTGCTCCGCTACTTTCTGAATAGTCTGTTTGCACCCCAACCTGCCCCTTTTTCATGTTTCATGGATGTAAACTTGAAGCAGTGACCTCATCACCTCCCTCCTGTACCCTAATCTGTTAGCACAAAGATGATAATTGATACTACTGTTTACTATTTGTAATTCTTGTGCATATTATCTCCCCACTACTACTGAAAGTACCATGTGGTATACTATCTGCCACAGGAGCGCAGATAATGAGTACACACACACCACTATCAGCACAACAGTGCTTCTTGGCCGCTTTTCCAAACACCAAAATTTGTTAGAACAGATTTGATGCCTCTGAATTTTAATCCTTTTCTGCTCAGTCTATCTCTTCAATTGGATCTGGCCTCCTCTGGCTATGATCTTTAACTGTGTCTGGTCTGAGCATTTTGTAAGAGATACTTTTCTATTTTTAGAAGAACAAGATCTGCCTTTCCAAATTCGCATTTTGTCTTATTGAATAAATCTTCCACAGAGACACAAGTCTCTACCAAAGAAAAATCGTCAAAAGGGGTTACAATTATTCCTATTCTTTGATACCTCATAGAACTTCTTAGCAAGTAGCCCTTTTTACTAATTATTTATTTATTTACCTGTTTCTTGGTTGTTTATTTATTGTTAGCTTTTTTTTTTTGAGACAGGGTCTCACTTTGTAGTTCAGGCTGGCCCTCAGCTCACTATGTAGCCCAGGCAAGCCTGGAACTCAGCAATCCTCCTGCCTCTGCCTCCCAAG
Organism: Thryonomys swinderianus; assembly: GCA_004025085.1. Taxonomy (NCBI): domain Eukaryota; kingdom Metazoa; phylum Chordata; class Mammalia; order Rodentia; family Thryonomyidae; genus Thryonomys; species Thryonomys swinderianus. The sequence continues at coordinate 10,299 of PVIC010028388.1, forward strand.
CACTGGGATTACAGGCGTGAGCCACCACGCCCAGCTCTGGTTATTTTTAAGATATTTCATTAATTAATTGGTCACCAACAATTATTCTATTTTTGACATTTTCTTTTCACATTAGTTACTTCTGCAACCTATACTTTTGACAGAATCTTTGATATCTTGAATTTTTGTCTGTACCTTCTTTTTTTTTTTGGGACAGGGTCTCGCTTTGTAGTTCAGGCTGGCCCTGAGCTCACTATGTAGCCCAGGCAAGCCTCCAACTCAGCAATCCTCCTGTCTCTGCCTCCTGAGTGCTGGGATGACAGGCGTGAGCCACTGTGCCTGGCACTGTGGTATGTAGTATTGATGGCTGGTGGGTGTGAGTCACCATGCCCAGCACTGTATGTGGTTACTAGATCGAACTCAGGCTCTTGCACTTGGGAGGCAGGCGCTGGAACCACTGAGCTAAATCTCTGGCCCCTGTCTGTATCTTCTTAATGTACTCTAGTTCTTAGTACTGGATGTTCACATTTATATCTTTTGGTTTAGCTTAGCTAGCTTTTTATTAATGTCTTCTATATCATTTTATTTATGCTTGATTCACCAACCGTCTTATTGATCTATTTTATCATTTCTTCTTTTATCCTTTCAAATAATTTGTCTGTGTGGCTTTTGATTTCCTTCCCAGATGCCTCATGGATCAGCCTAGGGGTGCTGGGAGGTTTGGGGTCATTTCATTGCCTTATCTTCTCATATTTCTTTACGTTTGTTTTCTGTGTTGAGGCACAAGATTATAGAATGCATTAGTGGTTAGTTTAGTTGATACTTTATTTTTCAGAGATCTCTTTTCGGTGTAGCTTTAACTGTAGGCCTTTGCCTCCAGTCCCAGGTTCCTGCTACCTCCATGTATTAGGGAGGGGAGGATACAGTGTTTTGGTCCCATCAACCAGTTCCCCAGAAATGGGCTGCAATACTGTTGGTGACACAAAGGGAATAGAGAAAACTAGTTAGTCACAAGTATGTCACCTTGGCTGTAGTAATAAAGTCATGGACAATAATAGCATCAAACTAGATATTGACACACCTATGAACCAGTAATGTACCACCCTTAACCACTGAAAACATTTATAATTATAGTATAATCACTGAGACAAACCAAATATTGACCTATAATAACTTTATTAGATGGAATAATTTTGCCTCCACTAACAATAAAACAGTATTCAACAGTAATAGCATAGAATTAACTAGCTAGCAGGCTGGGGAGTTAGCTCAGTAGTTCCAGTGCCTGCTTCACAAATGATCCCTGGCACTAAGGAGGGGGGAAGAAAAAAAGAATTAACTAGCTACATAAAGATTGATAATGCTTAACAGTTATATTAATAATTATTTATTGTGTTAGCAAAAATAGAGGTAGCCAGGCAGGGTAGCAGAGACCAACTACCTCCAGGATTATAGTATATGCCTATAATCCCAGCACTCAGGAGGCTAAGGCAAGAGGATCACCTCAATTTTGAGGCTAGCCTGGACTACATAGTGGGTTCAAGACCAGCCTGAACCACATATCTGTCTCAGAAAACCAAAACAAAGCAAAACAAGAAAAGAAGTCAAAAGAAGAAAAGAAAGAGAGGTGGAGACAATCCCACCTACCCCACAGAAAAATAAACAATGAAGGAAAGAGAGAAATAATGATTAAAAAAAAATTTTTTTAAAAAGGTTGAATCCAAGGTTCGGAGATTCAGCTCTGGTTCCATCACCTGCCTAGTAAGCGCAAGGTCCCTGGTTTGATCCCCGTAACCACATACAACAATACTGGGTGTGGTGACTCATTCCATCAGCAATCAGTAACACACACCACGGTGCTGGGTGTGATGGCTCATGCCTATAATCCCAGCACTCAGGAAGCAGAGGCAGGAGGATTGCAGAGATCTCAGTTTGCCTGGGCTACATAGTGAGCTCAGGGCCAGTCTGAATCACAAAGGAAAAAAAAAAAAGGTTGAGTCCAAAACAAATTTTCTACTATGTTTTTGAATGAATAGTTTTTTTTTCCACAAGCTGCAGTCTTGGAATCCAGTATGTCATGCTTTTCTCCATCTAGCTATAGGGCTGTAGATTTGGGAGGTACCACCCATGCTCCAGAAGCCCCATCCTTTCATCCCAGACATTGGTAATCATTTAGCCAAGATGTGTCCCTGTGCATGTGGTAGACAGGAAGTGATCCCTCTGGCCTCGGCTGGATATAGGCTATGGTGCGCAGGTTTGGGTCAGACTCACCGGCGTGTTCTGTACCTGTGGAGGGCAGGACCTGTATCCTCCCTGACTTCACTTGCTCTTCATCTTACCTGCTCCCTGCCTGCAGCAATCTCCCGCAACTGTTTCTCACTTTGTCTCCCAGTCACTGGAGGTAATACTGAAATCCCTGAAGCTCCTGGCAAGGTGTATACATTTTCCTGAGTCTGTGCTGCCCTTTGTACGAACTCTTCTTTCTGGGTCTTTGCCTTGTCCAGGATCAGGTTGGTTGCTTAGTTCACCCCTCTGCTGCCTTAAGTCAAGAGAAAACAAAATGTAAAGCTGGCTTGGAGTTGGCAGATGGTTGTGACCTAGAGATGGCTTGCTGTATCATCTCTTCTTCCATTGCAGGCACTGGCCTTGTCCACACTCAGGTTGGCAGGTCAATACCTCTGCTGTCCCTGGCATGGGGAAATAACATGGAGAGATAATTTGGAATTGGCAGGCGGCTGCAACCAGGGTGTGGAATCCACAGTTGTAGAGTTGATCTTCTTTACTACATTATTATATAAATTTGTCTTGTTTTATTTTTAGGGTCAAGTATTCTCATAGCATCAAGGAAATGGTCATTCTCTTTGCCACAACAGTGTATAGAATTGGACTGAAAGTGCCTCCTGATGAAATGGATCCTCGAGTCCCCATGATGACCTGGAGCACGTGTGCTTTCACTATCCAGGCAATTGGTAAATTGCCAAAAAACCAAATTAGCACTGATTGACCAAGTATTCTTCCTCTTTCCCTCAAAGTCATAGAATAATTTGATGTACTTCAAAGCCTACTAGTATTTTTTTCAGTACATTAGTGTAATCTGGTTCCATTAGGTTTTAGAATTTTTACATTGATCTCTTTTTTACTACCTTATGGCCATATGCAACACAAAAGTATTTTAGAGGGAATGACTCTGATGCTAGCAAAAGGGGGGTACACAAAGGGTGGAGGAGAAGGGGGACAAAAAAGAATGAAAAATGTCCTATGTACCTGCACCCGTTCCCCACAGTGAATGTGTAATTATGTACTACAAACATACACTGATGTTTTAAAAAAAAGTATTTTAAAGGGATAATACAAAGCATATATATTTCAAAAAGCAGTATATTTGCTGTACTAGAAGAATGATTAAAAGTAATTGGCAAGGCATGGGGATTTAGCTCAGTAGTTCTGGCATCTGCCTTGCAAACATGAGGTTCTGAGTTCAGTCACCAGTAACCATACACCACAGTGCCGAGCATGGTGGCTCACGCCTGTCATCCCAGCACTTGGGAGGCAGAGGCAGGAAGATTGCTGAGTTTGAGGCTTGCCTGGAATACACAGTGAACTCAGGGCCAGCCTGAGCTACAAAGCGAGACCCTGTCTCAAAAAAAATTATATAGATATATTGATACCTCAATTTGCAGTAATTTTTCTTTTGTACTTTGAGAGAAATGGAAATCAAAATCACCTAAAAAATCACTTCCAAAAAAGGGGAAGAAGTCTGGGGTGATGAGGAGAGACAAATCAGGAATCAAAAACTAACCCAACCTGAAGGAAGCCTTCTTTCAAAGTCTTTTCTAGGGTGGAGCATGGTGCCTCGCACTGTAATCCCACCACTTAGGAGACTGAGACAGGAAGATTGCCAGAAATTCAAGGCCAGCCTGAGCCACATAGTGAGTTCAAAACCAACCTAAACTACAAAGTGAGACCTTGTCCCCAGAAAGAGAAACAAAGCAAAAAAAAAACCCAAAATATTTTCTACATTAGATATTTTCCCTAGAAGAGCAAAGCAGGAAAACTTTGTTAGGTTTTTGGTTTTTTCTTGTTCTTATTTTTCCTTCTTCTAAGGGTTTGAACCCAGAACCTTAACACATGCTAGACATATATTCTACTATTAAACTACAACTCCAGCCCTTTTCAATTATTTTGAGTTAGGAGCTCACTGAATTGCCTAGACTGGTTTTGAACTTGGGGCTCTCATGTACCTGGGATTGCAGATGTACCCTACTCTGCCCGCCCTCTGTCAGGTTTTTAAATTAGTACATTCTGGCTGGGGCTTTAGCTCAGTGGTTCCAGCGATTTAAATTAGCACATTTACTCATTACAGCTACAAGATATGATGCTTTATAGAAGACATTAAGAACTCTCATACCGTATTTAAGTCATTTGAGATCTCCCCTTCCCAAGATGTAATTTTAATGGTGTCTACTGCATTTTCATATGTGTCTGTATACACACACACACACTCTCTTTTTTTTTTTTTTGTACCAGGGATGAGACTCAGAACCTTCCAGTTGCTAACCAGGCACAATGCCACTGAGCTACATCCCCAGCCCTTGCTATATGTATTTTTGTAATAATACACTATTGCATATTATGAAGTAAGTAGCACAAAGTCACTTTTCCCCAAAAACCTTCCTGCATTGGTTTCTCAATATATTTTATGAGTCCCTTCCAAATTTAATTTGGACTTAAATTGTAGATATAGAGTAATACACTGGTTTACATTTATCTTGAGTGAACACAATGAAAAATAGGGAAAATGAAATTTGAATAGAATCAAATTTGAACAAATTGTTAAAAAATGTAACAATGCTTAATCAATATTTCATCTGTACTGTCTTTGGGAAGATAGGCAGTAGGAATCAGGCATTTATGTTCAGGCCTTGAATATTAAAAAAGGGACAAGTTTTATTATGAAAGAGATGAGAAATTCACTGGACATTTTATCAAATCTTTTCATATGTTGTCTCATAGTCTAGTAATTGAGTTCTATTTGATTAATATATTACCTTGTCTTTGCTGTAATATTTTTTTTCCAATGAGGAGATACAATTTTTTTGGCTTTTAATTGACAAATGAAATTACACAGGTAGAACATAATGTTTTGAAGAACAGTTTATACACTGTAGAAAAGTTTAGCCAAACCAGTTAACAAATATGTTACTTCATATAGTTGTTTTTGTGGTGAAATCCTCTTTATTCTTAGTGTGTATTCAGCTAATTTATCTTATTTCCTTTGGAGATGATGAAAACTTGTTCAGAATATGTTGGCATACAATAATATTTGAATTAAAACAAGGATGCTTATGCCAGAGATTTAGCTCAGTGGTTCCAGCGCCTGCCTAGCAGGCGCGAGGTCCCTCATTCAATCCCCAGTAACCACATATAACAATGCCAGGCATGGTGACTCATGCCTGTCAGCATTCAGTACCACACACCACAATGTCATGTGTGGTGGCTTACACCTGTAATCCCAGCACTCGGGAGGCAGAGGCAGGAGGAATGCTGAGTTCAAGACTTGCCTGGGCTACACAGTGAGCTCAGGGTCAGCCTGAACTACAAAGTGAGAGCCTGTCTCAAAAAAATTGCTGTATAAAAACATGAAAATAAAATATAAAGGTATAAAAAACAGAAACTTTCCATGTTGAGAGGTACACCTGCTGCCAAGAATCAGTGAGAATGAAATTACCTGAACAGTAAACACCCTGGCCATCAAAGCAAAAAGTATTTCAAATTCCATGATTTGGATATCTTTAATGTCATTTTCTTTTTTCTATAAATCTGCTCTAATTATTGTTATTTTACTTAAAAGAGCAATAAATTCGCATACATTTTACATAAACTAGGTTATAATTATATATAAAAATACATTTTTAAAAATTTTTACATAAAGATAAAAAGAAGAAAAAGTAAACCAGTCTGCTATATTTTTCCCAAGCATTCTTCTTTTGAGGCTCCTGTACTTATTTTGTTGTTGTTTTTTGAAACAGGGTCTTGCTGAGTAACCCAGGCTAGCCTTGAACTCATGGCAATCCTCCTGCCTCAGCTTCTGGAGTTCTGGGATCACAGGCATACATGCCTGCACCCAGCTGCACACATTCTTTAATTGCGGCAAGATCTGTATTACTTGTATAGTAGTATATAAATTGTCTACATTGCTTTTCTAGTATTCTGTCAAAATTAGAAAATTTAGGGGGCCGGGGATTTAGCTCAGTGGTTCCCGCATCTGCCTGGCAAGCTTAAGGTCCCAGAGTTCGATCCTAGGGACCACACAACACAGTGCCGGGTGTGGTGACTCACGCCTGTAATCACAGCACTCAGGAGGCAGAGGCAGGAGGATTGCTATGAGTTCAAGGTTTGCCTGGGCTGCATAATAAGGTCAGGACCAGCCTGAACTACAAAGCAGGATCCTGTCTCAAAAAAAAAAAAATTAGAAAATTTTTGGCACTGATTTTGAAAGGGAAAAGTGCAAATCATCTGATCAAAAATATAATTAAAGAGCATCTAAGAATAATATACAATTGTAGCAGTACTCTGGATTTATCATCTTTATGTTTTTGTTATAATTTAAGAAAACCTATTGGGAGATGAAGGCAAACCTCTTTTTGGAGCTCTTCAAAATAGGCAGGTATGTATGTTCCAGCAGGGTTCACACAGTTTATGGTAGAGCTTTGTTGTTGGTTGGTTGGTTGGTGGTTGGTTGGTTGGTTGGTTGGTTTTCCTAAGGGATTACATAGTTAATTTATCATTTTTTTCTAAAAGTTTAGCTTTTTTTCTGTAAAGAATAGGAGAATTCTTTACGCCAAAAAGAGAGCTGCTAGACTCATGAAAAGTTGAAAGATCACTATTATGCATCTGAAAAGCTTACTTGGCATCAGTGGTTCAATGTGTTTCTCAGAATCAGGTGATACCTACCTCCCCCTTCTCTGCTCCTGGCCACATAGTAGCCTGGTATCTCCTGCCTTGAGGTCCTGTAGCAGTGAGTGTACATGCTGGTTTATCTCTACTCAAATCATCACACTGAACTAAAAAAAACTACATTGTGGGCCAGGGATGTAGCTCAGTGGTTCCAGCATCTGCCTGGCAAGTGCAAGGTCTCTGGTTCAGTCCCCAGTAGCCACGTACAACAATGCCGGGTGTGGTGACTCATGCCCACCAGCACTTAGTACCACACACGACAGTGCCAGGTGTGGTGGCTCACACCTGTCATCCCAGCACTCGGGAGGCAGAGACAGGAGGATTGCTGAGTTCCAGGCTTGCCTGGGCTACACAATGAGCTCAGGTCCAGCCTGAACTACAAAGCAAAACCCTGTCTCAAAAAGAAAGGGAGGGGGGGCCGGAGGATTAGCTCAGTGGTTCTGGCGCCTGCCTCGCAAGCACAAGGTCCTGAGTTCAATCCCCGGTAACCACATACAATGCTGGGCGTGGAGACTCACGCCCACCAGCCATCAATGCCACATACCACAGTTCCGGGCGTGGTGGCTCACACCTGTAATCCCAGCACTCGGGAGGCAGAGGCAGGAGGATTGCTGAGTTTGAGGTTTGCCTGGGCTACATAGTGAGCTCAAAGCCAGCCTGAACTACAAAGCGAGACCCTGTCTCAAAAAAAAAAGAAAGGGAGGGGGAGAGAGAGAGAGGAAAGAAAGAAAGAAACAAAGAAAGAGAAAGGAAGAAAGAGAAAGAAGGAAAGAAAAAGGAAGAAAGAAAGAAAGAAAGAAAGAAAGAAAGAAAGAAAGAAAGAAAGAAAGAAAGAAAGAAAGAAAGAAAGAAAGAAAGAAAGAGGAAAAGAAAGGAAAAAAACTGAAATGAAACAAAACTACATTCTGACTCCTTGATACCCAGAACTACAGGAATGGTGCTCAGCAGCCTCATGAAAAAAAAATAGGCAGCTGAGGGATTTCTAGACCATATCTCTTCTAGCGTTTTCTCCTTCCTTTCCCTTCTCACCCTTTCCTTCTCCCCTTTTCCTTTTCTTCCTCATTATTTGACGCAGGGTCTCACTATGAAGTCCAGGCTGATCTTGAACTCAGCGTTCCTCCTGCCTCCACCTCCTGAGTGCTAGGTTACAGGTGTGTGCCACCATGGCTGGCTATTTTATTTTTCTGACAGGTAGCACAGGAGACAAATAGTCCATTGTGTACTTCCCTCTAGTTTCCATCCTGCTTTGTCAGAAGCAGAAGACTATTTCTGTGGTTCAGACATTCTCTCTCTCTCTCTCTCTCTTTTTTTCCTGCTTTCCTGCCTTGGCAGCATCTTGCTTTGTAGTTAAGACTGGCTCTGAACTCACTATTTAGCCCAATTTAGCCTCCAACGCACAGCAATCCTCCTGCCTCTGCCTCCTTAAGTGCTGGGATTACAGGCCTGAGCCACTACACCTAGCATTGTGATAGGTGGTACTTGGGATCGAACTTGGGACCTTGCGCTTGCCAGGCAGACATCAGAACCACTGAGCTAAATCCCTGGCCCTTCTTTTTGAGTGGCTTTTTGTTGTTGTTATTGTTTTTTGAAAGGGTCTCGCTTTGTAATTCAGGCCACCCCTGAGCTCACTATGTAGCCCAGGCAAGCCTCGAATTGAGCAATCCTCCTGCCTCTGCCTTCTAAGTGCTGGGATGACAGGCATGAGCCACTATGCCCAGCGGTCCTTTTAGAATTTCTACAAATGCACTTGCATGGGCTCAATAGAATAAGGCCGGATGTTTAATACATTGAATCTGGAAAAAATGAATGCCTAAATGAGAATTGAGATGATACAGCTTTAATACTACTTTGTCAAGAGAAAATATGTTTAGTAAGATCATAAAACTTTTCAGGTGTTGAGAACATTGTAGTTAGGCACACACCTGTCATCCCAGCACTTGGGAAACTGAAGCAGGAGGGTGGCAAATTTGAAGCCAGCCTGAGCTAGAGAGTGAGACTGTCTCAAAAACAAAAAAGGGTGCTGTAATTAGAAAGTAAAGTATGTAATGACTGACTAATTCTGCCAGGTCAGTGCATTGCTGTGGAGTGACAATCTTATAATTCTGTTTTCCCCTCTCTCTAATCTAGCACAATGGTCTGAAAGCTCTGATGCAGTTTGCAGTTGCACAGAGAGTCACCTGCTCTCAGGCCCTGATACAGAAACACCTGGTCCGTCTCCTATCAGGTAGAGTCTTTTCTGAATTTCTCACAGTGTATTTTATTAGGAAGCAGCATCCTTTTCTCATTCTGAGCACTAGTCAATCTTCCTGCCTACAGGAATCTTACCAGAAATAAAAATACATCAATAAAATGCATAGCTGCCCCTGTAGTACTTGCAATCTTATTTTGAAAATCAGGCATTTTAGATGTCTTCAGCCTATTTTTCTCTACCTACCTAGGTAATTGAACTAGAATCCACAACTGCTGAATTTGTGTGTCCTCAACTTCTTTAGAAAGGAAACCATGACTGATAGACCATTTGAAGATATATTGAATTTCATTGGCTTTCTTGCCTTCCAACAAGCTAGAAACTCACTTAAGAGCTCACGTCATGCTCTCAAATTGTATAAAAATCTAAAGGACAAAAGTTTCATGGACATAGAATGACTGTTTGTGTTTCGTAAAATGCATTTCCTTTTAGACACGTGCAACATAGAACAAAGAATCTTCTGAACCCCAACTTTGTAGTTTGTTCTTAAATCTAAAATGCTATGGATAGGAGCATTCAATTTGCACCTCCCAGATACACTTCTATGGAATAAGAGTTATTTGTTTTTCAGCTTTAATGCTAGGAGTAGTTTTCTGCTAACTTTTTTTCCAGCAAATTGAGCAGCTTCTTTACTCTGAAAATCTGTTGAAGAGGAAACTTTCCTCATTGTGAGCCTAACTGTAGAAGAGGTACAAAATCTGGTCATTCCCATGATAAGACCAAAACTTGAATAAAAGAAGCAGAGCCTTTATAAATGGACACTATAAATAGCCAAATGTCAGGTGTGTGCTTCACAAATACATGCTTTAAAAATTGAGGTAAAGGCTGGGCTTGGTGGCACACACCTATAATCCCAGCACTTGGGAGGGAGGCAGAGGCAAGAGGATTACTGTGAGTTTGAGGCAACCCCGGGATCCAGAATAAATTCAAGGCCAGCCTGAACTACAAAGTGAAACACTGTCAAGAAAAAAAATAAATAAATTGGGCCAGGGATTTAGCCCAATGGTTCCAGCATCTGCCTGGTAAGTGCAAGGTCAAGTTTGATTCCTGGTAAGCACATTACCAGGTGTCAGATGTAGTGGCTCATGCCTATAATCCCAGCACTCAGGACGCAGAGGCAGGAGGATTACTGGGATCGATGCTTGCCTGGGCTCCATAGTGACCTCAGGGCCAGCCTGAACTAGAAAGGGAGACCTGTCTCAAAAAAAAAAAAAAGAAGAAGAAAACAGATCGCTGTGGGGATGTGGGGATCTGCTCTTCACCCTCTGGCATGTAGGATTTGATGAGCCTTGCAGGGTGCATCATGGCTAAACTGAGAGGAGCAGAGACAGTGTTCCCAGGGCAGGGTTTGCCTAAACAGCATGGAGAGTCAGAATGCATGTGGTAGGTTAAAAAAAACAAGTTCAGGGCCGGAGGGTTAGCTCAGTGGTTCCAGCGCCTACCTCACAAGCGCAAAGACCTGAGTTCGATCCCCGGTAACCACATATAACACTGGGCATGGAGACACGCCCACCAACAATCAACACCGCATACCACAATGCCAGACGTGGTGGCTCACGCCTGTAATCCCAGCACTCAGGAGGCAGAGACAGGAGGATTGCTGAGTTCGCAGCGGCTTGCCTAGGCACCATAGTGAGCTCAGGGCCAGCCTGAACTACAAAGCGAGACCCTGTCTCCAAAAAGGAAAAAAAAAAAAAACAAGTTCAGCAGGAGGATTTGTACCTGTAGAGAGAGGCATCAATTCATTTTGATAAAAACACAGCATTGGGCCGGAGGGTTAGCTCAGTGGTTCCGGCGCCTGCCTCAGAAGCACAATGTCCTGAGTTCCATCCCCGGAAACCACATACAATGCTGGGCGTGGAGACTTATGCCCACCAGCCATCAATACCAAATACCACAGTGCCGGGCGTGGTGGCTCACGCCTGTAATCCCAGCACACAGGAGGCAGACACAGGAGGATTGCTGAGTTCAAGGCTTGCCTGGGCTACATAGTAGGCTCAGAGCCAGCCTGAACTACAAAGCAAGACCCTGTCTCCAAAAAAAAAAACCACAACATTAATTTTTATAAATGCCCCTACAAGGAATTTGAACTCTATTCTTTAGGTTTGGGAAATTTTTAAAGTTTTGAGCAATGTTGTCTAAGGCTAATTTGATACTATATGTAGACTTGGATTGAAGGAAAAGTAAGAAGTAACGTGTATCTGAGTATAATTCAGGAATTAGAAAGGGAACTTGGCTAGGCTGAGCCAAATAACAAAATTTGAGAGAAACAAGAAAGTCTAGAAGAAAGAGCTGTTTTGTGTGTACGTAATGAGCATAGTTTTAATCTGTTGAGTTGTGGCACCAATAGCATGTCCTCTGTTGGCTATGTTCGACACTGTGCTGTGATCTTATTGTAAGGCCTGTCCTCAAGTCCTCCTTACTCCTGTGATCCCCTCTTCTGATGACGGGTGTGACTCACAGAAAACTATATCACTTGTCCATGGTCATACACCTAGGATAAAGCAGAACCAATATTTGAGCCCAACCCTTACCAAAAAGCCCATGTTTTCCCTACTTTATTGCATTAGCCTTTACTGAGATATTTAGCATAAAAGGATGGTCTTTAAATAGTAGATAGAATGAAAATATACCTACTAAAATTGACTTCTGATCTCAAAGGAATTTTAAAATACATATTCCAGTAACAAAAAAAAACAAACTTTTTTTTCGGAGCAATCTATAAGAAAATTCAATGACAGAATAGTCCAGTCACTAAAAAGGTGATGGTTGTCAGTTCAAGGGATTAGGAGCTGGTTAAATGCCATCAAGTTCCAGCCCAGAGAGGAAAAATAAAATAGACTCATGGATGTGCTAAAATATGTATATCAAAAATATTACGAATTCTTTGCTTTTTATGGTGGTACTTGAGTACTGAGCCCAGGACCTTCACACTGAGCTACATCCCAACCCTTCATTATTTTTTATTTTAAAACAGAGCTCACTGAGTCACTCAGTTGCCCAGTCTGGGGTCACACTTCCGATCCTCCTCCACCTCTCCCATACTGGAACAGCCACCATGCACCATCACACTCAGCTCTGAAAGTGTTCACTGTGAAGAGATGAGACCCAGAAACAGCAGGCTTATCAGGGTCGCATGGCCAGCCAAACGGCAAAGCCATGCAATCATTTCAGTATATTTAATAGAGCCAATGTGAGTCGCACTTACTGAGTGGTTGCTCTATGTTGAGCTTGTACCCTTAGGATACATGCATTAATGAACCTTTCAATGGTTTTATACATGCTGTATACTCAGAGGTTAAGAACTTCCTTATACAAATACCTCAGCCAATACTCTACAAACCTATTTCAGTCTGATTTTAAAGCCCATAATCTTAACTTTGGAATTAATGTAGTTTAGCCAGGCACAGTAGCATGTACCCCATAATCCCAGCACTCTGGAAGCCAAAGTAGAGGATCACCACCAGTTCACCACAAGAGAGAGAGAAAGAAAAACTGACATAGTCTGAACTCTCTTTCCTCCTAAATTTTTGTTTTTTTGTTTGTTTGTTTGTTTTGAGACAGGGTCTCGCTTTATAGTTCAGGCTGGCTCTGACCTCACTATGTAGTCCAGGCAAGCCTCGAACTCAGCAATCCTCCTGTCTCTGCCACCACGCC
>PVIC010028389.1:0-23239 GCA_004025085.1 Thryonomys swinderianus
TCTTCCATTTTCAGGAAACATAATCGAGGAAAGGGTGGACTATGTTCCCAGAGTCAGCTTTCTCTCGTCCCTCTCTTTTGTCCCTAGCGGAGTGAGAAACGAAAGGGGTCAGCGACTCCTGTGATCACAGGGAGAAAAGGACCCTTGAGTAACCCTAAGGACCATGCAAGCACCTTGGCCACGGGGTCTCCACTGCCGCGACTCCAAGGACCCCTGGGCCGATGTGTGCCCGGCACTGTTGGCAGTGTTGTCGTTCAAGTTCTAGGACCCTTTGGGCTGTTCTGAAACCAAGGCTGAAACAGGAGCCAAGAAATGAATCATTCACATAAGCTTGAGTATCCAAACTTTTTTAAACTCTCTTTATTTAATCTATTTTGCAGGGACATTGTGAAAAAAAATTTTTAAATGATTTCATAACTGCAAATTCTTTAGATATAAGTAGTACAGGGGCAATGGTTGGAATCATTGCTTCTTGGGTATCTATGGTATAACGTATGTTGTTATGGTTTATATCTAGATTTCTCCCCCGAAGCCTCACGCACATGCACTCGTAGGTGGGGCTCTGGGGAGAACTGTTCACAGCTGTGTGATACTGTCTCAGTCCAGTCACTGGGTGAGCGTAGCTCTAGGTGTGACTGAACAGATTTACTGAAGGCGGAAGTGAGTGTGAGTGCACCATTCAACAGGTTTGTGGCCCAGCTGAAATAAGAAAGGAAAGCAAAATAGGAAATATCCAAAGGGAATTTAGAGTGGGAACCTAAGGAGGGGAAGGAATAAATATGATTCTGAAAGAAAATAAGACAGCATGTATATAGGGGGTGGGGGTGGGTAGGAATGTGGGTAAAAACAAAAATTAACTTGTTTCATATACTGGTACAAATTCTCCAATGTTGTGTGTGATGGTGAGCTGTATATAAAATAAAGAATTCAATTTTAAAAAAAGAAAGAAAAAAAAGAAGGGAAAGGAAAAGAAAATCTGCTCCTTCCTTCTTGCCACGCCACCAAGTCTTTCTTTTTTGCCATCCTGCCCTACCTTGGAACCATCCAAGCATTGGTTGAGACCTCTACAAACTGTGAGCCAAAAGCAACCACTCCTCCTTTAGCTTATGAGTGCTGGATATTCTGTCCTAGAGACGAGAATACAACTAAGACACGTATCGTTTTCCTTCAAGGAGATTTTTAAGTGCTTAGAGAGCTACAGTTTGTGCTCTAGAAGTCGACAGAGCTGAAGATCCCCACTAACTGCGTTACAGCTTTCACCAGGCATTTATTTTCCTGACTATAACAATGTAATATTTCTAGTTTCACCTTTTGTGGAGAATTTGTTAGATTAAGTTATTTAAGTATGTAAAAATAAGTAAGCTAAGCAAATAACTATGACATAAACTCCAAGGACTATCTTAACTGTCAATATCAACCAAATTAATATGTATTGGTTTTGTAAAATTAGTAGTTTTGGGGTCATCACATTGATGTTCTTACCCCTGGTTAAATCTGTGAAACTATTTCTTTTTAGCAAGACAGAGTGCTATTGGCAATCTGATCTTTTGAAGATTCTTGAGTTTTGAAATGGATTCAAACATTATCTCTTTAGAGAAAGCATATACTTTTTTATAATTTTTCAGCAGAAAAAATAAAAACTGCCATGCATGCCTCTCACAATTAGTATTATGTAAATTCATATTTTAAAGTCAAGACTGAAGCAAAATAGTTATTATATCTCAGTGGAGGATATCTTGTTCTAGACAAAAAGCACATTGCAGAATGAATGTATTGTTTACAACCTTAGTGCTGATGAAAAAGAAAAAGGCTGCAGAGTGTTCATTACTCATTGTTAAAAGATGATTTTAAACTTCAGGTGTTTAAAGGTGAAAAGGACGTTTAAAAACATAAGGTGGTTTAAAATTTTTATTCAGCTTTACCTGAGAAGGCAATATTTTAATTTTGGTTGTATTTGAAGATTAACAATACAATAGGTCAACTAGCCCAACTAAAGCTTCTTCTAGATTCCTTTTATGTGCTTCTATTTCACTCTGTCAGCTTCTGATCACTTGTAAGTTTGGCAAGAAATTTTCATACAGCCAGCCCACCATGTCTGTGAATCCTGCATGTATGAACTCAACCAACTAAAAAGTGAAAATATTCTGGGAAAAGAGTTGCATCTGTAGATGTAGTATTATATTTTTCTTAGCAGCAGTTCCTACACATAATGACTGTTTACATATTGTGCACAGCATTACAAGTAATCTAGAAGTGTTTCTTAATAGAAGGTGATGTTGCAAGGGTTATATGCAAATACTACCTCATGTTATGCAAGGGATTTAGGACCTCTCAGATTCTGGAATCCTATAAGGAGAATAATTGGAACTCATCCCTATATACTGAAAGGTGATTGCATATCTTTCTTAGAAATACTGAAACAGGAAAACAATCTCTCCAGTTCAAGGCACTGCCTAACATGGTCCACTACTAGTCTTTGAGTCTCTTGTACAATTTAATTTTGCTGTGAGCAAAGTGGAGGCAAAGCAAATAGTATGTGCTTTAACAGTGAATATAAAATATTAAAGTGAAAGTTACAGCTTAAGTGAAGAATCACAAACATTACATAATTATACAATTTGATAATTTTTGACATGTATATTCACCATAAAGCTATTACTACACTAATATAACAAGCATTTTTATTGCTGCCAATTTTTTCTTACCCTTTGTAGTCCTTTCTTCTTTCCTCTACCTACTGTCACTAACCAGGCATTCACCAATTTATTTTGTTATTATAGATTAATTTGTAATTCATAAAATTGCATAGACTGTGTGGAAAAACCAGTTTGTTAATTCATTGCCAAGTTGAACTGTTTAGTTGTTTCCAATTTGTAGCTATTACAAACAAAGGTCCTAGGGACATTTTTATGCAAGTCTTCAAGTCAACATGTATTTCTTAGGTATTTTGGCAAATACCTAAGAGTGAAATGTTCAAATCATGTGGCTGATAGATATTTAACATTATAAGAAACTGTTCAAACTTTTCCAAAGTGGATTACCACTTTTTTTTTTTTTTGAGACAGGGTCTCACTTTGTAGTGCAGGCTGGCTCTGAGCTCACTATGTAGTCCAGGCAAGCCTGGAACTCAGCAATCCTCCTGTCTCTGCCTCCCGAGTGCTGGGATTACAGGCATGAGCCAGCACGCCCGGCACTGTGGTATGTGGCATTGATTGCTGGTGGGCATGAGTCTCCACACCCAGCATTGTATGTAGTTTCCAGGGATTGAACTCAGGACCTTGCACTTGCGAGGCAGGTGCTGGAACCACTGAGCTAACCCTCTGGCCCCTGGATTACCATTTTTGTGTTATCAAAAAAAATGCACTGAAGTTGCAATTCCTCTGAAATTCTTAGTATGGTCAACTATTTTTATTATTTGTAGTCAACATAATAGTGCAGCAGCTCACTCCAGTAATTTTAACCATCTAGCTGGAGATTTCTACTAAGTTTTTCAAGTCTCTCAAAGGTATATCCATTTCAGTAATTTACATGAAGATTTTAGAGATCTTAATCTTTAGATTCATCCATTACAAAATCTTTCATTCAATTCTGAGCTATTCTGAAAATCTGAAACCCTTTCCTCACTACCAAATAGAATTCTACCTGATCCATGTCACAGACTTAAAGCAAAGCTAATACTGATCTTACCCATTCAAGGAATAAATTGCCATCAGATTCTGATGGCTTGTGGATGTTCTCTTTTATAATAAGCTCACAATTTTATTTAACCACAATTCCTTGATACCCCTTTGCTTAACATCTTTCTTTTCCCTTTCAAGTTTATTAAAATGTACCCAGGAAGAAGTGATGTCTTTCCATTTTCTGATATCCTTTTATATCTCCTTTTTCAGAGTGCTATAGTTTTCAGAGAAGAGGTCTTTCATGTTCATTATTAGATTGATTCCTAGATATTTCATTTTTGGGGTGGTATTGTGAAAGGAATTGTTTCTTCTGTTTCTCTCAGTGAGTCTTTCATTTGTGTATAGGAAATTAATTAATTTTGGGATATTGACCTTGTACCCAGCTACTGTACTGATTTTGGCAATTAAGTCAAGCAGTCTTTTGGCTGAGTTTTGGGGATGTTCTATATAGAGTATCATGTCATCAGCAAAAAGCAACAGCCTAACTTCTTTTTTTTCTGTCTTTATTCCTTTTATTTCTTTTTCTTGTCTAAGTGTTATAGCTGATGTGTCCAGAACTATACTGAACAGGAGTGGTGATACTGAACATCCTCAACTTGTTCCAGATTTTAGCATGAGAGGTTTTTCTTTATTGGAACATTTTATGTACAGCTCACAATCACACACAACATTGGGGAATTTGTACTACTATATGACACAAGTTAATTCTCATTTTTACCCACATCCCTACCCAACCCCCACCCCCTATATACATGCTCTTTTATTTTCTTTCAGAATCATATTTATTCCTTCCCCTCATTATGTTCCCACACCAAATTCCCTTTGGAAATTGCCTATTTTACAAAAATGTTGGTTTTTCTTAAATAGCTTTTACATGTTCACATAAAAGTTCCCATTCCAAAAAAGAAAGAAAAAAAAAAGTTCCCATTCCAATTCTTGGTAGAATTTTAATCATGAATAGCTGTTGGATTTTGTCAAATGCTTTTTCTGTATCTATTGAAATTATCATATAGTTTTTGTCCTTGAGTCCATTAATATAGTGTATTACATTTATTGACTTACATATGTTGAACCATCCTTGCATCCCTGGGATGAATCCAACTTGTTTAGAGTATATGATCTTCTTGATTATCTTTATTCTGTTTGCCAATGTCTTACTGAGGACTTTTGCATCTATACTCATTAAAGAGACTGGCCTGGACTTCTCTTTCTTAGTTGAGTCTTTCTCTGCTTTTGGAATCAAGATAATAGTTGTTTAAGAAATGAATTTGGGAATCTTTCAACCCTTTCAATTTTATTAGAGTTTGAGAAATAGTAGCATTAGATCTTCTCTAAAAGTCTTGTAGAATTCAGCAGTGAAGCCACTAAGACCAGAACTTTTCTTTGCTAATAGGTTTTTAATTACATGTTCAATTGTACTGATTAATAGTAGAGTATTTAGAATTTTATATCTTCCTTGTTCAATTTTGGAAGTTCATATGTGCCTAGGAATGTGTCCATTTCTTCTGTGATCTTTCCATCTTATTGGAGTACAGATTTTTGAAGTAGGTGTTCACTATCCTCTGGATTTCCACTGGATCTCTTGTGATTTCACCCTTTTCATTCCTAATTGCACAGATTTGGGCCTTTTCCTTTCTTTTTCTGATAAGGTTGGCTAAGGGTTTGTCAATTTCATTTATTCTTTCAAAGAACCATCTCTTCAATTCATTGATTTTTGTATCATTCTCTTAGTCTCAATTGTATTACTTTTGCTCTGATCCTTATAATTATTTTCCTTAAAATTTATTTACATTGGTCTTATTTTTCTTACCAAGAATTGCCCTACTTTTTACTATCATGTGTCATTTTATAAAAACTGTTGATATAAAACTAAGACATTTCTCTCTAAAATGAAAGCCCTGTTCACTCTAAGTTCCATAACTTTGATAGTCATTTATACACTTAGCCAACTCTATGCTTCTAGTCTCATTGTCAGTTTTAATTGTTTTATATTTTCATTTTTTAATCAATACTCTCTGCAGTACAAATTATTAAATTTTTATGGGAAATTGGTACATCTACATACCACATTTTATTTTCAACTACTTATCTTATTCTCCTTTCCTCTTCTCTCCATCTCTTTATCTCTTTCCCATTTGAAAAAGATCTGTTTCCCTACATCTGTTTTCTTTTATTTTGGTCTTTATTTATATTTTTGGTTTCTCATAAAAGAAATATAATAAAGTATTTAAGTTTAAGGCTGATTTATTTCACTTAACACTATGGTCTCAAAGTCCATCCATTTTCATACAAATAACTCAGACTTAACCATTTTTACACTGGAGTGATACCTCAGCTGATTGAGAGTTTGGGGGAAAAAGTGACCTGAGATCAATGGTGAGTGGAAACCATATCAAATGGAATGATTGACAGCTGACTAAAGAAAGGATATAGTTAGGTTGGAACTTAGATTAATTACTCAGATCATTATTTGAGAATGGCTTCAAGAAAGAATCCCAGAGGTAGAGAGCCTTGTTCAGAATTGTCATGCTCTGGATAAATTGCATAAGAATGTAAAGTAGAACACAAAGAAGATTCTCAATAAAAGTGTATGGAAGAAGGGAGAGATGGAATGAAAAGAAGTCTGAGAAAAAAAGAAGTGATAGAAGAAATTAAGTCTTAGCTTCTCACTCTGTGGATAAAGAAACTGAGGTTCTAAGTAATTAAAGTGCTTCAGCCATTTTAATGAAATGATACATTGGAGATGAAAATCTGGACAGGTTCCTCTTTATATGAGAGAGGAGAATCTGATGTGCAATAGGAGATAATAAAAAATAAATTGCATCTTCAGAAAGTTTACTGTCTTTGCTGACTTATTTAAAATATTACAAGTAATTTTAGCCTCAAGAAAATCATGTGCTATTGACTGGAATGTAGTGTTTCTGGCAATGTCTTTTTGCACATTTTCCAGGACCTCGTTACAGTTGACTTAGATTTCTTTTTCCATAAAACAAATCTCATGCTTGCTAAAATTCTTCTGTCATAAGACTTCCTCATACATCTTTGTGCTTATGCATGTGTTGATGATTATCGGATTCTCCAAGGTGACAGATGAGTGTTGGTCCCTAGTCTAACTCCAAAATTTTTGAAAAGATAAGATCAACATCAGTAAAACTAACTTTATTTACATTTAGGGGAACATACAGTTTATACTCAAGACAAAGTAAATGGAGATATACTGTGTTATCTCATTTTTACTTAATTAAATATCAAGCCTCTTTGAGTGAATCATCTTGCATTTAACACAATTAACTGTTAAACACAAACATTATAATCTTTTGAAGTCATACTATGAGAGCATTTAGAGCTGAATCAAAAATTTGTAACTAATTTATCAAAAGCATATCAGTTTGATACTGATTCAAAGTTCTTGTTAATAGTACCAGAACTTCCAAGTTTATATTTCTGTTCATACCAATACCAGTATTATAGTCACCCTGTGTATAAGTTTTAATATAATTGATTCTGCTTTTTCAAAGTCATTGAGTAGTTTACTAGTACTCTATTTGTAACCTCTTATAAAACTGCCTCCATCCTCTTCACAGAGATTAATCTCTCCTTTACTGTAGTCTCTAAATTCTTTTGTTTTTTTTGAGACAGGTTCTTGTTTTATAATTCAGGCTGGACCTGAGTTTACTATGTAGCCCAGGCAAACCTCAACTCAGCAATCCTCCTGCCTCTGCCTCCTGAGTGCTGGGATTACAGGCTTGAGCCACCACGCCTGGCACTGTGGTATGTGGCACTGATTCCTGGTGGGCGTGAGTCACCACGCACACATTGTTCTATGTGGTTACCAGGATGGAACTCAGGACCTTGCGCTTGTGAGGCAGGTGCCGGAACCACTGAGCTAAATCTCCAACCCTGTAGTCTCTAAATTCTTATACTTTTATTAAACAATGATTTGTACCACAGCTATCAAATTGCTTGCCTTATGCACTGAGACCAGAGATTATTCAAGTTTTAGCCACAAAAATGGCTAATTCTCTACTTATATGGGTGTAACCATCAAACACAGCATTTGGCATATAATAGACATGTAGGAGGTACATTCCAAAAATTTTAAATGAATGTCACCAGACGGATCTTCATAAAGCAATATTTCCAACATGACTTTGTACAAGCTCTCTCCTGACTAATCTATTAAGGGTAAACATCACTATTCTTTGAATGTCTTTGACAATATTTGTTTACTGCATAAATCTAACATATTTATCATTAATTCCTAAAATGAATTTATAGTAGAATCCAACTGACTTCCAACCTCATCCACCCAAACAATCCCACCTAAGCAATCCCTACCCAACCAAATTAAAATCCCTTCTTCGCACTGTTCCAAATTCCACTTGATATCCAGCTTTGGCCCCACCTTGTCTGCTCAATCTTTTTTTTTTTTTTTTTTTTTTGAGACAGGATCTCCCTTTGTAGTTTAGGCTGGCTCTGAGCTCACCATGTAGTCCAGGCAAGCTTCAAACTCAGCAATCCTCCTGCCTCTGCCTCCCAAGTGCTGGGATTACAGGTGTGAGCCACCACACCCAGCACTGTGGTATGTGGTATTGATTGCTGGTGGGTGTGAGTCTCCACGCCCAGCATTGTATGTGGTTACCAGGGATTGAACTCAGGACCTTGCGCTTGCGAGGCAGGTGCCAGAACCACTGAACTAACGCTCCGGCCCCATTGTCTGCTCAACCTTAAAAGCAATCTTGATCATCACAAAGGTTGCCAACCTTTCATATTTTCTTTGATTTAGCAGATTAACATTGTTAAAATTAGATGAGACTATAGATATATATTGTCTAGGAAAGGATAGTCATGAGCAGAATGAAATACAAGAATTGCTGTATTAAAGTGTTCAGTCTAAACAGAAATGTTAATAATGAATTTAAGCTTCTAATGATATAGAACTACTGAAAATTTTATTTTCAACAAATTACACTGTAATCACGATCCTATAGTATTTTGAAATTTTCTACAACAATGACAATTTATTGCTTCCACAGAAGGAGAAGCAACCAACATTGGAGGAAACATTATCCTAGCTTCTAACTCAAGAACTTGTGCATGTTCTTTATTTTATGATAATACTCGGGTCCGAATGGTCCAAGAGGTGGATTGTATTGGAAACATTTTACATCACATCTTCTCTCGATCCTAATAACTGTTTCTCAAGCCTTCAGCCATATTTTCAACTTTAGTTTCCACTAGGACTAAACAACTTCTTGACCAAAGTTGTGAAAAGTGCTTGCGCATTCAAGCTGGTTCTGTTACATATTTGCCATCACCAAGGGGAAACACGCCCAGCTGAGCCCACTGGCCTCAGGAGGAGACTAGAAGACACCTAGAGCAAATCCAGACTACACTGGATAAAGGCAGTGAGTTCTGAGGGTGAAGCAAACGGTGAAGCAACAAGGCTGAGCTCAGCCTGCAGCCGCATCTGGTCAGTGCAGATCTGCAAGAATAAATGATTGGTTTTTAGCTGTTCAGTTTGCAGCTTTTGGGTTTTCATTCTCTGGCAGTAACTAACACACACTGCCTTTATCAATTTTTGTTCCTCCTCTGGATAGCTACAGTGTTAAAATACACAGTACAGAGAATTTGACTGTCTTTCCCAGTATTTGAACTCAGAAGAAAAATGTGGCACAGAATCTCCCACTGTAGGCTGCATGTGTTATCCAGCAGTCTGCGACCCTCAAATCACATCCAGCCCAACAGGCTAAGAAGGGATTTTACATCTTACGGAGTCATTTTTTAAGTAAGGAAACATGTGAAACAGAGATCTGGACACCCTAAAGTACGGACTATGCAGCTCTTTCTAGAGAAGAGTTTGTTGGTCCCTGATTTAGAAGGCGGGTGTCTGAAGGAGCAGAGGAGCACAGAGCACGCGTGCGCTGAGAGCGCTTCCTTTCGCGCCCTTAGCTCTGCGGGGTAAGATTCAGACGAGATTTAAACCATGGCCCTATTAGTAACAAGAGTCTCTCATCCAGTGTTAACGGATTTAAGGGTGTGGTACACTGGAGAAATTTAAAATCAGATTTTATTCTTATGTAATATGGTGTTTCCATTTCAGTATTTTTTTTTTTTTTTTTTTTTTTTTTAGCCTTTGTGTCCCCTGCTAAGAGGCAACAGCTATGTTTGCAGCTAGCATTTGCACACCTGTGTGATGCTCTGCGGGACAGTTACGGGAGTCCTTGGGGTCAAAGGTCAACTCACGGCAAGGATTCCCAAGCTTGTCCGCCCACTACCCTCAAGCCATGAGCTTTCCAGCCTCCCACAGTTCAGCCACCAATTACGCAGCCTCTGGGGCTGGATTCCTGGCACCTCTGTATTTTCTTAGGCTTCTCAGGTAATTTCCAAGTGCAAACAATTCTGACACCCAGGGAAGAGGTTTTACAAAACAGACTAATTAACATTATATATTTTTCTGTAAGTTGGTATTAAAAAGAATTATTTTTCCGCTCTTTAAAGTTCCTACCACTGATAACAACAGACAATACTTTTCCTTTTTAAATGGTGAGTGACCTACATTGCTGTATCGTAGAAGGCCCAGAAAGAAATTCCATTTGGTGCATTAAAAGGAAACCTCTCTTCATCCTTCGTGGGAAAAAGTGCTAACAGGTATTTTGGTTTCCCAGTAGGTAGGTTGATTTGTTTAGAATGGCTTCGAAGTGGCATTTAAAGGTGCTGAAACAGCTGCAGTGCTCAAAAAAGTGTGAAATTCCTTTCTGCTTTTGTAAATAGTAGAGAAAATAGCACCAGCACCCAAGCTTTCTGCGCAATGCCCCTCAATCAGCCTAGGAAACGCCCGCCTCGGGCTCACTGGCTCTGTGAACCTGGTGGAAGATGCTAAAAACGCAGCACAACGCTCGCTTGAAAACAGTTTCCAGTCAAATGTAAATACTCTGAGTTATCTGGCAAAGGCCCATTTCTGTACCCCACGCCACACACACACTGGTTTGAATGTTTGGGAAACAAGAAATCAGAACTTAAACCGCCTTGATTTGATTGTTGTGCTTTAATTCCTCCAAATCAAAGACGAATAAACTCCAAAGAGGAAGAGAGATAAAAGGCAAAGGGTGACCCGCAGACTTCTCCCGTGTAAATGAGATATTCTTCTTAATGAGTACTGTTCCTTCAACTAATTAGTTGAATATGAAATCTGGATGAGGGAATAATGCTAAGTAAAATAAGAATTGACCTGGTTCACAGCTGTTTATTGCAGTGACCCCAGGACGAAGCGCTCCGCGGCTGTGGCCTCCCATGCAGAATGACATGAGTAACTGGTTCAGCTCGGCTAATTCAAACTGCGGGTGCAATCCTTGACGCAATTATCAGGGTGTTTCGGGAGAAAATTATTTTTCTTGCATTTTCCACTTCATTTGCATACATAGCTTAAGATAATGTATTCATAGACAGATTCTTTTCTTTATTTTCTGTAATTGTCATATGGTCTGAGTAAATACTGGAGAGGAAAAAAAACCTACCCATTGCTTATCTGCATTTTATTATTTCATTTTTTTTGGCATTGGAGGGAAAACTGTTTTCACTTTTTTAATAATTGGACACACATTCATTAGTTCATTTGCTCAAAATCATTTACTAAATTCTTACTGTGTGAAAAACCATTTGGATTACGTTCAATTGCCAACACTGAAAGCAGTACGGATGTATAACATAATTTACTGAGAGAGTTAACACATGACTGTTCTTTTTTTTCCCCTTTATTTGCATTTTGTAAGTAGTAATGAGATTCACAGTATTCCCTTGACTAGGAGCTTTAGTTTACTGGGGATAATACAGTAGCTTCCTCATTTGAAACAGAGCCCATCAATAGCCTGTATCTGTCAGAAGTGAAGATGTACAGGGCATGTCTCAGTGAAGTCCCGTCAAAGCATCACAGAGTGCAGCAACGTGGGGTACTGTTTCCGGCTTTTGGGGAACCTGAAGAGAGAATTAAGCAGGGTACTCAGAAGGAGTAACAAGAGAAAGATCCATTGAGAGCAAAAGAAGCAAAAATACAGTCTACAGGGTGGACACAGACTCATGAGAAGAGCTCACAGGCCCCGGGGGGAGGCACTGGGTCTCTTAAGGTCCTGGGGTCTTGGGGGTTGTAAACTGGGGACTGACATGGTCCAACAGGCTTCCTGATGTGGATCACCTGTGCAGAAGGGGGAGCTGTTCTTGCCTGTCACTGTCACTAAATAGTAAACAACTTTCTTTTCCAAAAGGACAGTGAACGCCAGACCTGAGAACCCCAGATGGTCTCCGCTCACTGATGGCAGAGCGGATGAAGTGAGGACCACACCCATGCTAACGACGTGAAAGCAGACAGTCAAACCAACACCTGCAAATCTGCAGGCTGCCGAGCTGGTTTGACTGCTGGCTACCAGTCAAAGATCACCTGGCCACTCTGCCCGGAGCTCGCTCACATTCATCGGAGATGCTCGGCACGTCAAGTGTCCAGCGTCCTTTTAAGCACCATCCACATCTCTCAGCTCCACCTGCGGCTTTCCCCCAGGGATGCACCTCTGCAGGGAGCTTTGGACTTTCTTCGCCGAGGTTCAGAGCTCTGTGTGACCCCTTTGGCTGTTGTGTTAATGAGCGCTCCATAAACCTTGTGATTCACCACATGGTACCAGTCTGCATGACCCTTGATCCCTTCTGGGTGGCTCGTGACAACGTCATGGTTTCCAAAGCCCAGGGAAGGGGGTGGTGGTCAATACTGTAATGTAGACAAGGCCAACCCGGGGCAAAGCCATGTGCTTTTGGGTTTGGCATTCCTGGGGATCTCAAGGGCACAAAATGACCTTTACCTGTTGTTTTTCTGATATCTTGACATAGTCATCCTTGCTCTGGCCAGTCTATCAATTTTTGCCCCTGGGTTTCTTCATGTTTTCTTGTTTTTACCTCCTACCTCAATGAGATAGATACTTATAATTTAAACTAAGAAATTTTAATACAAATAATCACTTATTACCTGTAACAACAGAGGAGGGAAAAGAAAGAATTCTAAAATTGATACCAGCAAACCTTTCCTATAAAAAGCCAGACAGAAGGCTTTGTGGACCATTAAATCTGTTAGAACTCCTGCCTTTTGCCTTTCCACCGAAGCAGCCAGAGGCAAAATAGAAATGAATGAACTGTGGCTGTCTTCTCATAAATCACTGTTTAGAAAAACCAACAGCTGCTCATAGTTGGTCCCCTGGTCTAAGGAATATGCTAGAGTTGAGAGGTCTTATCACAGGACCCAAGGAAGGAGCAACCCGAAGAGTAATCTCCTATGTGAGGTGCTTCCCACCACTCAAAGGACGGTGAAGTTGGCTGCACTACCCGGGCCAGGGAGGAGTCACCAGACCAGGCAAGCAGGAGGCAGCTCCAGATAGCCAGTGGTGCTTGGCAGGTGGCCCGGAGGGAGTGGGGGTCTTGGAGGTGATTTGCTGGCGAGGTTGTGGATGCAAGGAACACCTGCGCCCCCATCAGGAAGTCCAGCTACTGGGCTGAGACTGAGCGGTCCGGATGTGTGACTGGGTAAAGTCCCTCTGGGAAGAGAAACTGTTTCCTTTGGCAACGACCTTCCAGCGCCCTCTACTGACAAGTTTAGTGCCATGCTTGAAGAAAAAGAAACGTGAGTCGGGGCTTCCACTGCAGAGTATGGGAGATAAATTTGGAACTGAAAGGTAATAAGTTGATAATTACGCTGGGCTGAGGAGAACCTGAGCCTCATGAGTTTATGGTGTCCAACTCTTTCATGTGAGCCAAGCTTCTCAGGTCTTACCTTGTGCTGAGGCTACTGGGGAGGGATAAACTCTACGTCCTCCAGTTTTCTGTCCACTGAGGTCTCCACTAAAAACATGCAGCTCCAGTGGTACCTGCTTGTCACTATTTTGCCCGATTTTTTTCATTCGAGTTTAGGTTTGATCCCTGTTTCATCATATTTTGAAATTTGAGATCTATGCTTTAAATAGAGATAAATGTAGTGACACTTCTGTTTATATATGCGTCATCATACTTTCAAAACTAACCAAGTTTCAAAAGAACTGGAAGGTTTGTAGAAAACAACAAAGTTAAATCACATTCCAGAATAATTAAGGAATAGAATGATTTGCTTCCGGTTCCAAAGTCTGACTTCCGCCTACTTTCCTCCGCAAGCCCCTCCTCCTGGGCCTTCAATTTACATATGGAGAATGCACGACGTGCTCTGACAGCCATGGTACCACGCCCAGCAAACCTTTGCTTTCCATTTAGCCCCATTTTCACAGGGCCGGACTAGTACAGCAGGGCTCCCTCTTGGAATACACTTGTTTTGAGAATCAGACCAGCCGCCTACAAACAAAGATCCAAGTTACTGATACAAAGAACATTGACAAACACATTGCGTGGCAAGCTTTCCATGTGCCAGGCACTAGTGTTAAGCCTCATGGCGGGAGTGTATAGAGGAAATTACCTCATGTAGCCGGGAAAGGGAGAGACAGGCAGAGTCTCAAAATCCAGTTTCTGGGTACACGCCCTATCGCTCAACTCCCTTTCAGTGAGCACAGGCTCCTACCGGTTCCTCCATCTCCCAGGAGTACCCCAGGCTGGTGACCGAGTCTTAGCGATTGGTCCCTCGGGGCTCCAAACTTCCAACCATCACATCCTCGCAGTGTCCCTAAGCCAATCATCACCGCTCTGCGAACAACGTCATCGAAGCCTGGAGCGCTCGCAAGGCTTGCCTAAGCGGATGGCAGTGACGCATGGAATCCAGGCACCTGGGCCTTCACGCTCTCCAAAGGTTACTCCCATATGGAGAGAGAACTGGAAACGGCTCGAAAAGAAAGATGTACATGTGATCTGTACGTGTAGCTCTGTCTGTAAGACTATCCAGTTACAGGAATCATAAAAATAAAAAAATAACGCACCCGGGATTTTACAAAAATCTTACTTTTAGTGACCTTTTTGCTTCCGGGTTAAAATAAGAATATCTGTGATGGTTTTCTTCATACGTTAGATATCCCCACGGGTTCGTTGAGCTCTTGAGCTGGGTGTTACTACTGCATGATTTGCCCGAAGCAAAATGCCTGCAAGGGGTTAGAACTGATGTTGCTGTGGGCATTCTTGCAACAAATGTCAATCAACAGCACTATTACAAGTGCCTAAGACATTGTATGAGCGAATAGCTAGCTAGTTAGATACAGACAGACAGACAGACCGCTTGATGCAGACAGCCATCTAGATAGGTACAATTGTGTATGTATATGTTCTTAGTCTCTAATGTTATCTTAGTTTGTGATGTTAGAAACAATACTTGAGCTTAGATACTTTATAAGAATATAAAATGTGTTTCTCATAGTACTAGGGGCTGGGAAGCTAAAATCACCAGTACGTTCAGTGTCTGCTTCCAAAATGACATCCTGAGTGTTGTGTCCTCACCTGGCAACGGTGGCCATAGTTACTGCCCTCCAGGCTTTTTCTAGTCACTAATCCCCGTCATTAGCTCACTGCCCTCATGACTGAATCACCTCCTAAATTCCTCACTCTTAATACTACCTCGCGGATCATTTTTAACTGAGTTTATTGGTATATTTTAGGTCATTATGATCACATTATGATCACATTCCTCATTGAGAATTTGTACCTGTACATGATATATCTTCATTTTTATTTTTCCCCTTTTCCTGCCCTCTCTACGAACCCCAAATCCCCATATACCTAAGCTTTGCTTCCGTTTTTCCTTTTTCCATCAATTATTTCTTTCCCTTTTTTTGCTTTCCTATTCCTCTACCCAGTTATGCTTTCCCTTTGAGCATTTTATTCCTATTTCACAATACTTTTCGCACATTTTGGACCTTGTTTATACCAACTAATAACTTAAGATTCAACACATGAATTTTGGAGGACTTTCATAATACTGTGTGTGTATGTTGTGCATAGACTGATTATTAGTTCGTTTCTTCCCATGAGTAAAAGTTGTTTGACACACCACTGTCCGAGTCCAAAAATAAGTAAAAAGTATTCCATTGTCAGCCAGGAGCTAATCTTTGGAAGAATTAACTCAATTCTACATATCTTCAGATGTTATTTGATATCATGGGGGTTGTTTTGTTTTGTTTAGACAAGGTCTTGCTTTGTAGTTCAGGCTGGCCCTGAGCTCACTACGTAGTCAGGGCAAGCCTTGAACTCAGCAATCCTCCCGTCTCTGCCTCCCGAGTGCGGGGATTACAGGCATGAGCCACCACGCCCAGCGCTGTGGTATGTGGTACTGATTGCTGGTGGGCGTGAGTCACCATACGTGGTATTGTGATATGTGGTTACCAGGGATGGAACTCGGGACCTTGCACTTGCCAGGCAGGCACTGGAACCACTGAGCTAAATCTCCAGCCCTATGGTGATTTTCTTTCTATTTCTACACTAAATAATATATAATTAGGAGAGCTTCTAATGTTTTCTAAGTCCTAAAGAAAGACATTATGAATTTAAGGCAGAAGGCAGACGCTGCAGTAGGAAATGACGAAGGGTAATATGAACACTCTCTCCCACCTGTCATCTCGTGTTCTGGGAGGTCAGTGCCAGAGGAACCTGACTTAGAGCCCAGCCTGGGCAACTTCGTGTCTCGGCAAGACCCTGTCTCAAAATAAGTGTTACAAAAAAGTGCTAGGCATGGAATTCATTGTCCAGGCCCTAGTTCAATGCCTAGTAGAAAAAACAAACAAACAAACACAAAACAAAACAAAAAGGAAAAGAAAGAAGGGGGGAACCGCCTTTTTAAAAATTTTTCTCTGTCTTTTTTTCTTTTCCTATTTCTTTTTTTATTTTTTATTTATTTATTTTTTTTAAATTTTTTTTTGAGACAGGGTCTCGCTTTGTAGTTCAGGCTGGCTCTGAGCTCACTATGTAGCCCAGGCAAGCCTCGAACTCAGCAATCCTCCTGTCTCTGCCTCCAGAGTGCTGGGATTAAAGGCGTGAGCCACCACGCCCGGTTTCTTTTCCTATTTCTTTATCAGAATTCCAAGTCTCAGTTCAGATGACAGGCTGCTGGTTAGTTACAATTATGAAGTCTGCGGGGACGGTTTACACCACAGTTAGCAGTCGTCATGCGTTTTAACTAACCATGCTGCGGTAAAAATGCCAACTTGATCGGGGTTGATTAGAAAGTTGACCTCACCCTGTCATTTGGGTTACAAGGAACTACAATGGCAAATATATCGCCTCTTAAAGAACATAATTTAATAACAAGGAGAATATGGACCGTTAAAAAATTATACGGTATCCACTTTTATCATCATTAAAGTTCTTAGATTAATTAATATACTCCTTTCTTATGTCTTACCTGGGAATAATATTTTATTCCAAAATATTAGAGTATAGTAGTGAAGCCCTACAAGATCCTTCCTAGAGTGAATTACAAAGTGAAAATTATAATATGTTATGGGGAGCCATTAAGTTTTTAAATATATTTAATTTTCACATAATATTTGAATTATTTAATTATGGAACTATTTGGAGCTCACATCTTTAGTGCTAAATGATATGGCTTTGATCCACACCATGCAAAAAACAAAAAACACTTGTCAATCTGTAGTGTCTGTCAGAATAATGAAATATTTCAGAAATCAGATTTGTGGCCCAGTTTTATGCCTGGTCCAGTATAAGCCTTCCTTTCTTTAGGATCCACGTGCCGTACTGTAATGTTACATGACCATGAAAATGGCTCCAGTTGTGTTTTTAAAATGGAATCACATATGTGAGAAATTGGACACCAGGAGCATTGTAGCCATGAATAAATGGTTTATTGTGCATGACTTCAAATGGTGGGTTTAAATGATGCTGAGAAGGAACGCTGACATCTTACCTCCTTTGCACGGTTGGAACTTCTGTGAATGCTTGCTTAGAAAGGTAAAGGTAAGTTAAATTTTACAGTTGGAACTACATCATCAAATTTTCAGATTTTATCCACCATAAACCAAGAAATGTTCCAACTGAATCACTGTGACCGTGTGAGACAGGACAAGCTAAAAGAAAACCATCCATTGAAGAGAAAGCTTTGGTTCTCTTTCATTGTTAATTAGCTGCTGCGACCTTGCATCAAGTCTTTAGCTTAATCTCTCCAGTGACAGAGAAGAGAAGAACTGGTTTTGCAGGCTCTAAGATTTCTTGCTAAATTTTATGACTGAAAAGATACTTGGCATTGCTCATGGGCACTCATTGTATCCCATTGGCTTTTCATATTTCTCCTCTTTCTAATATTAATTTATAAACTGAACTATTTATAAAAATAAAATATACTAGGTAATAAAGACAATACTTAAATCCACTAACATGCGTAATTATTAATATATAATTCTGTGCAATCACATTTTTACACTTCTTTTTTTTCAGTCCTGGGGCTCCAACCCAAGACTTTCAAATTGGATCACAGTCCTTCCCCCTCCTTTTTGAAGTTCCGAGACAGGAACACACTAAGTCCCTCAGCTGTTTATGGCCCACAAACTTGGAATCTTCTTGCCTCAGCCTCCCACCTTCTGTACATTGTGATCACAAAAATCAGTCTCCTCCAAGCTACACAAATAATTGGTTTACGTTTGATTTATTCATCCATTTAGTCATCATATATTTATTAGGTAATTATTACACTTCTGAAACTCTTGCAAGTAATAATCATAAAACAGACTCGATTGTTGACATCTTAGTGTTTATAATCTTCGGTGACGCTGGAAGATATTTACACATCAAAGGAGAAAATTTGACAAAAGCTACAGAAACGAGCCCTGAGAAGCAGTGACAGACTGAACCTGGGGTTCTGAGTTACTTTAGATTGTTTGTAGTTTAGTCATAGTATATTTCCCCGTGGAGCTAGCTCGCACCGAGACTACCTAGCAAGAGGAGGATTTGGGTTGGCACTGTGTTGTCAGGAACAACGGGCACCAGAACGCTGGTTTAGGCGACTCACAGGACGCACAGGGTCAGAGACGGGGCGAGCGGAAGCTGCCTTTGGATGCCTCTCACCCGCTCTCCTCGCCGCCCTCGGGGTTCCCCGGACTGCAGGCCCCGCCACTGCCGACCGAAATTCTGCTTCTCTTCAAAACCACGGCAGATCTCTGGCCCGAATCACTGTAGCTTCGACGAGGGCCACTCAGGTGCCTGTGGGTGTCCTGGTCATTTCAAAGGACGGATGCCGGTGCCCTCTTAGTTACCGTGAAGGACGGGATGTGAATCCAGAGCCGGCAGTACCGGTTTCAGCAGGTTTCTTCCTCGTTCTAAGGCCTGTTCTCAAGAGGAGCAGTGTCTCTACCTTACAAGCTACTAAGAAAGGCAAACAAGACAAATTTAAAAACATCTCTTCAAACTATATAGTGGTGTTGTGTACTCTTTCCTTCCCTTTGAATGGTCTCAGTGGCCCATTTTCTTTCTTTTTTTTATTGGTATATTATATATACACCTCACAATTACACTCTACATTGAGAATTTGTACCAGTATATGATACAACTTAATTCTCATTTTCCCCCTCCCCTCCCCACCCTACAACCACCCCTGTGTACACAAGCATTGTTTCCTTTTTTTACCATCAATTTTTTTCTTTCTTCATTATTTACCCCTAAGCCCCATTACCCTTTGAATATTTTCTATTTCACAATATCAATTATGCATTCTAGAACACATTTATAGCTTCAGTTTCTCATATCAGAGAAAATATATGATAGTTGCACATCTGTGACCTATTTATTTCACTTATGAGTATGCCCTAAGGGTATGTCCATTTGAGTATAAATGATTCAATCTCATCATTCTTTATGGCAGAGTAATACTCCATTTTATTTTTAAAAAATACATCTTTATCCAGTCTAGAGTTGATGGGCATTTGGGTTGTTTCCAAGATTTAGCTATCACAAACTGAGCTGCTATAAATATTGATGCACATATGTCGCTGTGATAGGAATCTTGTAATTCTTTTATGTATATCCTCAACAGGGGAATAGCAGGGTCAAATGGACCCTCTACTCCTAGTTTTTTGAGGAATCTCCACACCCATCTCCATAATGGTTGTACTAGTCTGCTATCTCAAAATTAGCCAGCATCAAATTCTGGCAAGGTTGTGGAGAAAAAGGAAGCTTCTCCACTGTTGGTGGGAATGTAGGCTAGCACAACCATTATGGATGTCAGTGACCCATTTTCCTTTCCTTCCTGCCACCCCTGGTCCCTCCCTCCCATCTCTCCTTGTCTTTTTATCTTTCTCTTTGTTTCCTCCTCTTCTCAGCCTCTCTTTTCTTTTTCTTCACCTGTTCCTTTGCATTCTTTTTACTTTCAAGACATTTTTTTTCAGTTAAAACCATGTATCAGGCATTTTGTTAATTCATGGACCACAAAGGTAAATAATATTGATGAAAAATACGGATTTCACCATCAAACTGCCTAAATTCAAATCTCAGCCCTGGTTTTTGTTTGTATGAACCCTAAATTATTTGACTGTAATGTGACTTTTTCTTGGTAGTTTAGAGACAAAAGTATTTGTGCATGCAAACTGTTTAACACAGCTTCTAATATGTGGTTGGGACTTAAAAAATATTAAGAGTATACAGCCGTAGAATAAAATATGAGAATTTGTAATAAAGTCTATTCAGGAACATAATGGAAATTTTCACAGGAAAGAGGCTCTCAAGGTAGGTTCCCGAAGATAATAAAGGTCAGCAGTGTCCTAAAAGTAGCAACACTTGCTCCCAGACGAGTGAGAAGTCCTCGTTTGTCCTTCCATGCCAGGGTGGACATTCAAGACGAAGTTGTTAAGGAAGGATTGACAGTGTGTCTGTGTCTGTGTTCATCTTCTTACATGTTAAAGGATGATGCTAAAGCACAGCCTGGATTGGATTCAACATAATCCAGATATGAGGCCATCAATCGCACATGAATGCGACCCAGGCACAGTGCTGCACACTGTAATCCGAGCCACTTTAGGATGCTGAACCCTAAATTTGAGCCCCGACAAAGAAACTTAGAACTTTTCTCAAGTGGGCAAGGATGTAGCTCAGTAGGAAAGACAGACAGAAAGAGATAGTGAGGGATAGAGAGATAGAAAGGGGAGCAGGGAAGGAATAGGGTTTGTACAGAGAAAACAAGAATCGACAAGCATTGAAAACTCAGTAACTGGCACACAGGCATCCTCTGAACTGTTTTTGTACATATATTTGAAGTTTTCCAAAGCACAGTTCTGTAACATCACTACGTATGATATTCTCCCTTTCTGGTTAGCTGTGGTGTGTGCATTAGGCTATTGCCAAATCAATAAGAAATGAGAACCCCAAAGTTAATGAAGTTCTCCACAGATCTTTGTATAGATGTTTTGCTCATCCGTCACGTTAGTGACTCCCTTTAGGGACCTCGGAGTGTTTCCTTTTCTCAGTGGAAAGTAAATAGGAGAAGCAGGTGCGAATCTTTTAACATAATGGGAGGCAGTTTCCTCACTCATAATCACATAGCACTTCCACTGAAGATGCTGGAATACCGCACTTCTTTCAAGAGATGCAGAAGCTATGACTTTTATGGGGAGGGATTCCAAATTGGAGACACAAAACTGAATTAGTCATGATGTTGCCACTACACAGTGAAATAGCTGATGTGCCATCACGCCAGCATTGCTTCTCACAGCCTTTATGCCTGTACCTGCCTCCCGAATGTCTGTGTTTAATCTCTTTCTCCAGATGTCTCAATCGGCATGTAATTCCTGCTCGAATCTAGCGTTCTTCTCTGCTCTGATGTCTAAGCTCTTAGGCCCATTCCTGTAGCTTCTTTATTCCTGGAGAGGTGTGCCCAGCCCCCAAACGGAGCAGCATTACAGATATTACTGCTGCACTACATCTTCCTCTTCCAGATCCTTAAACAGAAGCAGATGTGTGGGAGGAAGCTTTAAGGAGCAATCGACAAATTAATCAACTAAAAAAATTTTTATTGTAAAAGACAAATATTTCTCTAATTAATGATATAAACACTCTTGTGTGTTCATTTCTATGTATCCTTCTTGATCTAAACTTTTTCTCAAAGAAATATGACCGAGAACATATTTACCATAAGCATCATTAGGGCAAAAAGATAGAATCATGGCAATAAACAGCAGAAAGTATTAACTGAAATTAATTCTACTACTTTGATGATTAGAAAAATATGGGACTTCCCTGGAGATGCACAATGATATTTGAAGATCTTTTTTTCTTATCATTAATTGTTAGTTTCTCTTATCACTAGACATGAAGTTTCACACTTGAAAGTTTACAACTTTGCACTTGGGTGATTTCCCAATGAAAATTACACAGCAGAGCTGAGTAATGTAAAACATACTTGTAAACTCACCACTCAGGAGGCTGAGGCAGGAGGATTACTGAGTTTGGGACCAACCTGGCTACATAGTGAGTTCAAGGCCAGGCTGAACAACTACATAATGAGATCCTGGCTAAAAATAAAGCAAGCAAACAAACAAACAAAACAAAGGAAAACCCTGAATAAACCAAACTGTTCAATAGTGCAATATTTAAGTCAAAAATATTAAATCATTTTATTCTGCTATTAAATCAATCGAGGTATAATATATGATAGCTTTAGGTTCTTGATTGAAACAGATAAAAGGAAAATTGCATGGGAATATTTAATTTGCATATGTCACTATATATGTAGAATGCAATCAATATGAATTCTATGTTGAAAGGATAAATACACTAGTATGAGGTGAAGAATTAAAGGTGATATTAATTCTTCCTTATATACACCCATGACACAGACAAAGGTGTCATTAATGAAGAGTAAAAGCAAGGCCGAGGGAGGTCCCTCTGGCCGTCCCATCATGCCTTGTGGTTTGAAGCACCCCAGAGAGGGTCTAATAGTTACACAATGGGACACACTTCACTCTTACAAACCAAGGATGGGAGGTGCGAGGGGAACACGCATGAAATTCATTATCATTCTTTCTGCCTGAATTTCTCTTAGGTCTTCCTAACCTTGTTGAAGTCCATCCTATTGGGGCTCCCATAACCGCACACCCTTAGAAACACTTCAGAGCCTGTGACTGTGTTTTACTCACAGAAATGTTCTTTATATCTGTGAGAAAAGACTACAAGACAGTTAGTAAAACTATGAAAGAGCTCGTATTATTTTTACCAAGATACTGGCATAGTCCAGACATCTGCACTATTCTTCAGTCTGGTATCTTCATCTGACCTCAGGCAAGTGTATAAATGTTTCAGTAACTGAGGAAAAGGCAGATTTCCAAAAAGGGAAGTTTAAAGTTTTCATTAGTGTGTCCATACCTCCAGTGGAGATAATGATCCAAATAAAACAACTGTAGGCAGATGGGCTGACTGGATTAAGCATCAATGCCTTTTAAAAGGGTTAATTTGACTACCCACATTAAGTTGAACTTGATGTGCAGTGAAGTAATTATAATATATAAAGTTCTTAAATAAAAATGTAAATAAAAATGTAAACATTCTCTCTGTCCTTTGTGTCAGTTGACTTTTGCACCACTTTATACTGCAAAGGAAAGTGGGGGTAGTGGTGTTGGTGGTGG